>CM039665.1:15667145-15885294 GCA_022405105.1 Aristolochia contorta
CTTTATTATGTTACTTTTATTGATGATCACTCTAGGAAAGTGTAGGCTTATTGTTTGAAAAGTAAAGATCAAACTCTAGATTGTTTTAAACATCTTCATCTTGCAGTTGAAAGAGAAACTGGGAAGAAGTTGAAATGTATTCATGCAGATAATGGTGGTGAATATAGAGGACCATTTGAAGAGTATTGCAGAAGTCATGGCATCAAGTTTGAGAAATCAGTGCCAAAAACACCTCAAAAGAATGAAGTTGCAGAGAGAATGAATCGCATTATCAATGACAGGATTAGATGCATGCTCTCTCATGCAAAACTGCCTAAGTCCTTTTGGGGGGAGGCAATGAGAACAGCTGTTGAGTTGATAAATCTTTCTCCATCGGTTCCTTTGGAAGGTGATGTTCCTGAAAGGTTTTGGAGAGGAAAAAATGCTTCTTATGATTATCTGAGAGTTTTTGGCTGCAGGGCTTTTGTTCATGTTCCTAGAGATGAGTGAACTAAAGTTGACAGCAGGACTAGGCAATGCATATTCATTGGGTATGGCCATGAAGAATTCGGGTACAGATTTTGGGATCCAGTTGAGAAGAAAGTCATCAAAAGCAGAGATGTTGTGTTCTTTGAAGACCAGACAATTGCTGATTTTGAAAAGCCAAGTATAGAAAAGTCTGCTAGTGATGATCATGTTGAGCCAAACATGATTGATCCACCTAGAGCACCAGCTGACAGTAGCAGAGATGTTCAACAAGAGCAAAATGATATCCCTCCAATTGAAAATGAGAATATTAATGACGATGAGATAGTTGAAGAGAGTCTTTCAGAGCCAGTTGAAGAACCTCAATTGAGAAGATCTACTAGAGAGCGCCAACATTCTACGAGGTACTCATCTCAAGAGTTTGTGATAATCATTGATGAGGGAGGGGGGATCCAGAGAGCTACCAAGAAGTTTTGTCACATGAAAATAAAAAAAGTGGTTGGATGCCATGCAAGAAGAGAGGAAGTCCCTACATGAGAATCACACTTATGACCAGGTCCCTAAAGGTAAAAGAACCTTAAAGAACAAGTGGGTATTCAAATTGAAGAGTGAAGAAAATAGCTCACAACCAAGATACAAGGCAAGATTGGTTGTGAAAGGATTCAATCAGAAAAGAGGCATTGATTTTGAAGAAATCTTCTCTCTAGTTGTAAAGATGTCTTCTATCAGAGTTCTTTTGGGATTGGTAACTTGTTTGAACTTGGAAGTGAAACAACTAGATGAGATAGCTGCATTCCTCCATGGTGACATGGAGGAAGAAATATACATGGAGCAACCATAAGGTTTCAATGCCAAGGGCAAAGAAGACCTTGTTTGCAAATTGAAAAAGAGTTTGTATGGCCTTAAGCAAGCATCTAGGCAGTGATACAAAATATTTGAGTCATTCATGGAAACCAGTGGGTATCGTAAGACTAACTCTGATCATTGTGTCTTCATGAAGAAATTTTCTGCTGGTGATTTTATTATTCTCTTATTGAATGTTGATGACATACTGATTGTTGGTCATGATATTAGCAAGATTGAGAAATTGAAGAAAGATCACAACAATTCTTTTGCTATGAAAGACTTAGGTGTAGAAAAGCAAATCCTTGGCATGAAGGTTACACGTGATAGAGAGAATAAAAGGCTCTGGTTGTCTCAAGAAAAATACATTGAAAAAGTTTTAGAAAGATTTAAGATGAGTCAGGCGAAACCTTTTGTATCTCCACTTCCAGCAATCTCCTTCAAGTGATAAAGAGAAGGAAGAAATGAAATATGTTCCCTATGCATTTGTAGTGGGCAGTTTAATGTATGCTATGGTGTGCACAAGACCTGATATAGCTGATGCAGTAGGTGTTTTTAGTCGATTTCTTTCCAATCCTAGAAAAGAGCATTGGGCTGCAGTGAAATGGATTCTCAGGTATCTTAAAGGTACTTCGAGACTTTGTTTATGTTTTGGGAATGAAAAAGCTATTTTATGCGGGTACACAGATTCTGACATGGCAGGTGATGTTGATTCTAGAAAGTTCACGTCAGGATATTTAATGACTTATGCAGGGGGTGCAGTAGCTTGTCAATCAAGGTTACCAAAGTGTGTATCTTTGTCTACAACAAAGGCTGAATATATAGCTCTTACTGAAGCAAATCAGGAACTCTTCTGGATGCAGAAATTCCTACAAGAGTTAGACTTAAAGTAGGAGAAGTTTGAATTGCACTGTGATACTCAAAGTGCCATCCATCTCAGTAAAAATTCAGTTCTTCACTCCAGATCAAAATATATTGATCTTAGATATCACTGGGTTCGTGATGCACGTGAGGCCAAATTGTTTGAGTTAGAAAAGATCCATACCGATGACAATGGAGCTGATATGATGACCAACGTATTGCCCATGGATAAACTCCACTTTTTTAGAGAGACAGAGGGCATGATAGAACTTCGCACATGGGCGTGAGGGGGAGAATAGCTGTGCTGTCCCGCCCATGTCTTAAGTGGTGGGACCCACAGCAACAGAAAAACAAAACAAATGAGAAGAAGAGAGCATGCGAGAGAGAAGCGCACATCAGAGAAAAATTAAGAGGAAGAGAAAAGGGGTGCCCGAGAAGGTTTTTGTCACAGAGAGCATCCAAGAGCCTTCCGAGAGCCTCCCGAGTGCGAAGAAGAAAGAAACATGAGAAGAAGAAAAGAGAGAAAGAGAAGAAGAAAGAAGGAGAAAGAGAGAGAAGAAGAAGAAGAGAAGTTGAGACCGAGAAAGAGTGTGGCCACCAACTCAGAGAAGTTCCTTTAAGCTCTCTCTTCGCTCTATTAACCCTTCATTTCTTCTCATACGTGATGAAATTGATGTACACGATGTATGTTGAACCAAGAAATGTGTTTCTTGATGTATTGTTCATCCTCTAGTTATTCTAGAGAAGAATATCTGTGTACCTCATTATTTCATCATGGAGATTTGAGCCTGGCCTATGGTATTCTCTCACAACACTGGTGGGTTTTATGCCCGTTTAATTGCACAAAGATGGGCAAAGAGATCTAGTTGATTCATTGAAATACGTGTATTGTGTGTTGTCATGAATTAAGGTTTTGCAAGTATTTTCCCCAACAGGGGACTCTTCCGAGGCCTCCGCAGCACGTGGCCACGCCGGGGCCCCTTCCCAGGCTGCCGCTGGGCGTGGCCACTCAGGGGAAACTTCCGAGACCATGGCCGGGCGGGACCACGCTGGGGACTCCTCCGAGGCCTCCGCAGGGTGTGGTGACGCCGGAGGCCTCTTCCGAGGCCTCATTTGGCGTCTGAACGCCGGAGGCCGAGGCCAACGCTAGGCTTGCCCACACCCTGGCGGGCTTCTGAGGCCATGGCTGGGCGTCGCGACGCCGGGGACTCCTCCGAGGCCTCCGCAGGGCGTGGCCATGCCGGGGCCAATTCCTAGGCCTCCGCTGGGTGTGGCCTCGCCGGGACCACTTCCCTGGCATCAGTTGGGTGTGGCCATGCCAGGACAGCTTCCGAGGCCACGGCTGGGCATCACCATGCCAGGGACTCCTCCGAGGCCTGCACTGGGCATGGCGTTTCCGGAGGCCTCTTCCATGGCATTCGTTTGGTGTTGCAACACCGGGCCTCTTCAGATTCCTCTACTGGCGAGGCAACGCAGGAGGCCTCTGTCAAGGCCTCCGCTGGGTATGGCGACGCCGGAGTGCTCTTTTCGAGACCATTGCAGTGTATGTCAACACCGTAGGCTTCTTCAGGGGCCTCTGTTTGCCATCGCACCACCAGAGTCCAAGGCTTACGCTGGGTGTGCTCATGATGGGTCCTCTTCTGAGGCCTCCGCTGGGTGTGGCGAAACCGGAGGCCTCTTTCAATGCCTCCACAGGCGGGGCCACTTCCGAGGCCTCCGCTAGGCGTGGCGGTCCTGGGCCACGTTCCCTGGCTTAAGATGGCTGCGTGTCGCACTCCGGGGACAACTCCGAGGCCTCCACTGGGTGTGTCGACGCTGGAGGCCTCTTCCGAGGAATCTGTTTGGGATCGTAACGCTGGAGGCCGAGGCCAACGCTTGGTGTGCCCATGCCCGGGCAGCTTCTTAAGCCACGGCTGGGTGTCGCCTCTCTGGGGACTCCTCTGAGGCCTCCACTGGGCGTGGCGATGCCGGAGGCCTCTTTCGAGGCCTCTGTTTGGCGTCACAATGCTGGTGGCTGAGGCCAACACTGCCCGTGCCCACGCCGGGGCCTCAGAGGAGTCCTCCGCAGGGCGTGATGATGCGGAGGCCTCTTTTGAGGCCTTCACTAGGCGAGGCCACTCCAAATGCCTCTTTCAAGGCATCCGCTGGGTGTGGAGACACTGGTGGCCTCTTTCAAGACCTCCGCTAGGAGTGGTCATGCCGGAGGCTTCTACCGTTGCCTCCTCTAGGCATGGCCACGGTGGGGCCACTACCGAGGCCTCCTCTGGACGTGGTGATGCTGGAGCCCTCTTCTGAGGCCTCCGATGTGTGTGGCCTTGCCGGGGCCAGTTTCGAGGCCTTCGCTGGGCATTGCCACTCTGGTACAACTTTGCTGGCCTCAGCTTGGGCGTGGCCACACTGGGGCAGCTTCCGATTCCTCGGCTGGGTGTCGCCACACGATAGGGACTCGTCTGTGGCCTCCACTGGGTGTGGTGATGCCAGAGGCATCTTCTGTGGCCTTTGTTTTGTGTCGCAACGCCGGAGGCCACTTTCGAGCCAGCTTTAGAAGCCACGGCTGGGCGTCGCCTCGCCGAGGACTCCTACGAGGCCTCCGCTTGGCATGGCGATGCCGGAGGCCACTTTTGAGGCCTCCGTTTGGCGTCGCAACACCGGTGGCTGAGGCCAACGCTGGCCATGCCCATGCCAGGGCCTTTTGGAGTCCTCGGCAGGGCGTGGCGATGCAAAGGCCTCTCTCGAGGCCTTCATTGGGCGAGGCCTCCGCCGGGCGTGGCTACGCCAGTGGCCTCTTTCAAGGCCTCCGATGTGCTTGCTCATGCAGGAAGTGTCTACCATTGCCTCCGCTCAGTGTGGCGATGTCGGAGCCCTCTTCTGAGGCCTCTGCTGTGTGTGGCCACACCGGGGCCAGTTTCAAGGCCTTCGCTGGGTGTTGCCACGTCGGGACCACTTCCCCGGCCTCAGCTGGGCGTAGCAACCCCGGGGCAGCTTCGTGGCCTCGCCTGGGCGTGGCCACACCGGGGACTCCTCCGTGGCCTCCTCTGGGCGTGGTGACACTGGAGGCGTATTCTGAGGCCTTTGTTTTGTGTCGCAAGGCCGGAGGCCACTTTCAAGGTGTCCACTGGGCAAGGCGACGCCGGAAGTCCTCTTTCGAGGCCTCCACAGTGCGTGGTGACGCCGGTGGCTTCTTCCGGGGCCTCTGTAAGCCATTGCACCGCAGGAGGACGAGGCTTACGCTGAGCATACCCAGGACAGGGCCTCTTCTGAGGTCCCCGCTGGGTGTTGCAAACCTGGAGGCCTCTTTTGAGGCCTCTCCTGGGCGTGGCGAAGCTAGAGGCCTCTTTTGAGGCCTCTCCTGGGTGTAGCGATGCTGGAAGCTTCTTCCGAGGCCTCCATTTGGCGTCGTAACACCAGAGGCCAAGGCTTACGCTTGGCGTGCCCACCTCGGGGCCTCTTCTGAGTCCACCACTCAGCGTGCTGACAAAGGTGGCCTCTTTCGAGGCCTCCTCTGGGCGGGCCACTCCTGAGGCCTCCAGTGGAGGTGTGGGAATCCTGGGCCACTTTCCTGACCTAAGATGGGCGTGGCCATGCCGGGGTAGCTTCCGAGGCCATGGCTGCGCGTCGCACATCAGCGACTCCTCCGAGGCCTTCACTGGGCATGGCGACGCCGGTGTCCTCTTTCAAGGACACTGTTTAACATCGCAGTGCCGGAGGCCGAGGCCAACACTGGTCGTGGAACTCCTCCGAGGCCTACACCTGGGCGTGGCGACCTGGAGGCCTCTTCCGAGGCCTACATTTGACATTTTAACACCGGAGGCCAGTGCCGACGCATGGTGTGACCACGCCCGGGCAGCTTTTGAAGCCACTGTTGGGCGTCGCCTCGCCGGGGACTCCTCCGAGGCCTCTGCTGGGCGTGGAGACGCCGGAGGCCTCTTTCAAGGCATCCGTTAGCTACGCAACTCTAGTGGCAGAGGCCAACGCTGGCCGTGCCAATGCCGGGGCCTCTTTGGAGTCCTCCGCTGGGCATGGTGACGCAGAGGCCTCTTTCGAGGCCTTCACTAGGTGAGGCCATGCCAGAGGCCTCTTTCGAGGCCTCCGCTGGGCGTGGCGACGTTGGTGGTCTCTTTAGAGGCCTCCGCTGGGCAGGGTAATGCAGGAGGCGTCTACGGTTGCCTCTGCTTGGCATGGCCACTACTGAGGCCTCCGCTGGGTGAGCCAATGCTGGAGCCCTCTTCTGAGGCCTCCGCTGTGTGTGGCCACACCGGGGCCAGTTCTGAGGCCTCCGCTGGGCGTTGCCACACTGGGACCACTTCCCCGGCCTCAGCTGGGTGTGGCCACACTGGGACAGCTTCAGAGGCCACGCTGGGCGTCTTCTATGGCCTTCGTTTGGTGTCGTAACGCCGAAGGCCACTTTCATGTCCTGCTCTAGGCGTGGCCACGCCGGGGTAACTTCCGAGGCCATGGCTGCATGTCGCACGCTGGGGACTCCTCCGAGGCCCGCACAAGGCGTGGCGACACCGGAGACCTCTTACGAGGACTCTGTTTGGTATCGCAACGCTGGAGGCCAAGACCTACGCTGGTCATGGAACACCTCCGAGGCCTCCGCTGGGTGTGGCGACGCCAGATGCCTCTTTTGAGGCCTCCGTTTGCCGTCGCAACACTGGTGGCCGAGGCCAACGCTGGCCGTGTGCACGCCAGGGCCTCTTAGGAATCCTCCGCTGGGCGTGGCGATGCGGAGGCCACTTTCAAGGTGTTGACTAGGCGAGGCCTCCGCTGGGTGTGGCGACGCCGGTGCCCTCTTTCGAGGCCTCCGCTGGGCGTGGACATGCAGGAGGGGTCTACCATTGCCTCCGCTGGTCATGGCCACTACCGAGGCCTCCGCTGGATGTGGCGATACCGGAGCCCTCTTCTGAGGTCTCCGCAGTGTGTGGCCACACTGGGGCAGTTCCGAGGCCTTCGCTGAGGGTTGCCACGCCGGGACCACTTCCCCGGCCTCAGCTGTACGTGGCAACACCAGGCAGCTTCCGAGGCCTCGCCTGGGCGTGGCCATACCAGGGACTCCTCCGTGGCCTACACTGGGTGTGGCAACGCGGAGGCGTCTTCAGAGGCCTTCGTTTTGTGTCGCAACGCTGGAGGCCACTTTTGAGGTGTCCACTGGGCGTGGCGACGCCGGAGTCCTTTTCGAGGCCTCCACAGCGCATGGCGATGCCAGAGGTTTCTTACGAGGTCTCTGTTTGTTGTTGCACTGCAGGAAGACGAGGCTTACGCTGGGCATGCCCATGACAGGGCCTCTTCTGAGGTCTCCGCTGGGGTTGCAGACCTAGAGGCCTCCTTTGAGGCCTCTCCTGGGCGTGGCGAAGCCAGAGGCCTCTTTTGAGGTCTCTCCTGGGTGTGGCGATGCTGGAATCTTCTTCCAAGGTCTCCATTGGGTGTTGCTATGCCAGAGCCCTTTTCCGAGGCCTCTTCAAAGATCTCTATTAGGTAACCCAATGCCGGAGGTCTCTTCCGTGGCTTCCACTGCGGGAGGCGACACTGGAGCCCTCTTCCGAGGCCTCCGGAGGGCGTGGCAACACCTGAGCCTCTTCCAAGCCCTCCGTTGGAAGTGGCCACGCTGGAGGCCTCTTTCGTGGCCTGGTCACAACGCCGGAGGCCTCTTCCGAGGCCTCCGCTGTGGGAAACGATGCTGGAGGCCTCCGCTGGGTGTTGCCACACCGGGGACTCCACTGTGGCCTCCGCTGGGCATGGCCAAGCCAGGCCTCTTCCAAAGCATCCGTGAGGCGGGGGATGCAGGTGGCCTCTTCAAAGGACTCCTGTGAGAGCTGCCACGTCGGGGCCTCTTCCAAGGCCGCAGCTGGGCGTTGCCACTCTTGGACCTCTTCCTAGGCCTCTGCTGAGCATGGCCACATAGGGGCCTCTTTCGAGGCCTCCACTGGGTGTGGCCACACCGGAGCCCTGTTCTGAGGCATCCATTAGGTGTCACATCGATGGGACATTCCCCGAGGTCTCTGTTGGGCGTGGCCATGCCGGACCTCTTGCAGAGGGTGTGGCCACATCGGGGCCTCTTTCGAGGTCTCCACTGGGCATGGCGACACCAGAGGCCTCTTTCAAGGCCTCCATTGGACACCGCAATGCCAGAGACCCCGCTAGGCGTAGCCACGCCTGGGCCTCTTCCTTGGATTCCACTGGGTGTGTCCACCCCCGTGCCTCTTCCGAGGCCTCCGTTGGGCGTGGCCATGCCGGGGCTGCTACCGAGGCAACCGCTGGGTGTGGTGATGCCGGAGGCCTCTTCTGTGACCTCTGCTGGAAGTCCCCATGTCGAGGTCTCTTCCTGGACGTCCACTGGGGGTCGAGACACCGGAGCCCTTGCCCCAGGCCTACGCTGGGCGTCGCCATGCTGGCCATGTTCCGAGGCCTCCACTGGGAGTGGCGATGCTAGAGCCCTCTTCCATGGCCTCCACTAGGCGTCGACGCCGGGGTCTTTTCCAAGGCCTCCGCTGGGTCTGGCGATGTCGGGGCCTCTTCCGAGGCGTCCGCTGGGTGTCTCGACGTCAGGGCCTCTTCCGTGGCCTCCGCTAGGTGTCGTGATACCGGGGTCTCTTCTGAGGCCACTGCTGGACATCTCTACACCAAAGGCATCTTCGGTGGCCCCCGCTGAGCATGGTGATGCTGGAGGCCTCTTCGGTGCCCCGCTGGGCGTGGCGATGGTGGAGGCCTCCTCGGTGGCCCTGCTGGGTGTGGCGACGCTGGGGTCTCTTCCGATCCATCCGCTGGGTGTGGCCACCACTGGGCCTCTCCCTAATCCTCCACCGGGTGCGGCCACATCAGGATCCTCTTCCCTGGCCTCCGCTGGACGTGGCCACATGGAGGCCTCTATTGGGAGTGGTCACACTGGGGCCGCTTTCGAGGGGTCCACTGAGAGTGGCGACGATGGAGGCCTCTTCCTAGTCTTCTGAGGTCTCCGATGAACATCGCGACACTGGAGGGCTCTTCAGTGGCCTCCGCTGGGCATTGACCCGCCAGGCCTCTTCCGAGGTATCCACTGGGTGTGGCGATGTCGGGGCATCTTCCGAGGCCTCAGCTGGATGTCGCAACATTCTTCCGAGGCCTCCGCTGGGGATCGTGATGGCAGGGCCTCTTCCGAGGCCTCCACTAGGTGTCGCGAGCCCTGTGGTCTCTCTGGAGGCCTCCGCTGGGATTCACGATGTTGGCGACCTTTTCTGAGGTCTCCGATGGACGTCGCCATGCCGGGAAGCTTCTGAGGCATCTGCTGGGCATCAACATCGCAATGCCGGGGCCTCTTTTGAGGCCTCTGCTGGTCGTGGCGACGCCGGAGGACTCTTTCGAGTTCTTCACTAGGAGATGTCGACGCTCGGTCCTTTTTAGTTGCCTCCGCTGGACGTTATGATGCTGGGGCCTCTTCCCTGCCTTCCGCTGGTCATCTCGATGCCGGAGGCCTCTTCAGAACCTTCTGCTGGGAATGGAGATGCCAGATGCTTCTTTCAAGGCCTCCATTGGGTGTGGCCACGCCGGGAGCTCTTTCGTGGCTTCCTGTGGGGGCCACTCCAGGGCCTCTTCCGAGCCTCCAGGGGAGTAGCCACTCCAGGGCGTCCTCTGATGCCTCCACTAGGCATCCAGGGATGCACAAATGCACCGCAAGGCACTGAGAAGCTTGCGCGCATATCTGCATGAAACGCGCCCGAACGCGTCCGTGTCACAAGTGCTGGCCGCGCACTCGTTCAGTGCCATGTGCAAAGCTGCATGAGGCAGCCCACGTGTGTTCTCGGTATAGCATGCGCACTCACGCGTGCGTACCGTGTAGCCTGTTGCTCATTGCCAGAACCAGCTAAGTTGGATTTCGTGGCTGTGACCCCGAACTGTTCGGTAGGCCCTGCTGGGACCCACATTGTTGCACACTAAGCCACTCCAGAAACAGCAAGTCCAAGATAACAGGAGGTTTGTTCGTGATCTCAGGGGATCTTAGATGAAGGACATCTCCAAGGAGGCAGGACTCTTATTCCTACCAGATGAGAACGTTCTAGTGGAGTGCTTACCTGTGATCAGGTATGGGACTGATCACCTACAAGTCAGGGAGTCCAAATTGGATCAAGATCATCCAAGGAAGGAGGCATTCCGAACTTGGCAACCTCCCATACTGGGAGAAACGTCTCCTAGTTCCGCTAGGATTTGTGTTAAGGGATTTTGTACATTAGTTACCTACAAATAGAGGCATTGGGATGGGTTGTAACTCAAGTCTTCGAATTCCATAATTGCCTAAGGGCCGAGTGGTGTAGGAAATGGTTCTTGCAGGAGAAAACTTGTCTTCCCTGGAGACCCACGTTGGGGTCGTGTCAGAAGAAGGTGGGAACATCCATCCCTTGTATTTTCGTTTGTAGGAGTAATGAAGTAATTTTTTCATTACTTCCCTTTATGTTCATCCTCTAACTGCATCATTCGCTGCATCATTCGTGACACCAAGGCCTCTTCCAAGGCATCCGCTGGGCTTGGCGATGCTGGAGGCCTCTTCCGAAGCCTCCCTACGGTGTCGCGACGCCGGAGGCCTCCACTGGGCGTGGCCTCGCCGGGACCTATTCCAATGCCATCTCTGGATCGCCGGGGCCTCTTCCGAGGCCTCCGCTGGGAGTGGCCACTCTAGGGCCTTTTCCGAGGCCTCCGCTAGGAGTGGCCACTTTGGGGTTTCTACCGAGGCCTCCGCTGGGAGTGGCCACTCTGGGACCTCTTCCGAGGCCTCCGCTGGGCATCGCGATGCTGGAGTCCTCTCGGAGGCCCGACTAGGTGTGGGGCCCTTGGAGGCCACTTCTGGGATTCGTAATGGCAGGGCCTCTTCTCATGCCTCCGCTGGGTGTGGCAATGCATCTGCTGGGCGTGGCCATTCGGGACCTCTTCTGATGCCTCCGCTGGGCATGGCCACGCTGGGGCCTGTTACATGTGGCCAAGCCAGGGCCCCTCCCAGGCCTCTGGTGGGCGTCGCCTCGCCGGGACCTCTTCCGACGACATGGTCACTGCCAAGTCCTCCACTGCAAGTGGCAACGCCAGAGGCCTCTTCCGTGTGCTCCGCTGTGTGTTGCCACCGCGGGGCCTCGTCTGAGGCCTCTGCTGGGCATCTCTGCTGGGGCCTCTTCCGAGGCCTCTACTGGGCATGGCCACTCTGGGGCCTCTCCCAGGGCCACCATTGGGTGAGGCTACACTGCAGCCTCTTCCGAGCCCTCTGGAGGTCGTGGCAATGCTGGTGCGTCTTCCGAGGCCACTACGGGCGTGGTGACGCTAGAGGCCTCTTACGAAACCTCTGCCGGGCATCGCGATGCTGGGGCTCTTTCGAGGCCTCTTCTGGGCATAGCAAAGTCGGAGGCCTCTTTCGAGGCCTCCCTTTGGCGTCGCGTCGCTGGAGGCCTCTTTCGAGGCCTTCGATGGGTATGGCCATGCCTAAGCTTCTTCCCAGGCTTGCCTGGGGGTGCACTTTGGAGGACTCCGGTGGGTGTGGTCATACTGTGGTCTCTTTCGAGGACTCCGCTGGGCATCGCTGCACTAATCTTAAGTAAAATTAATATGATTTACATATTTTCATGAATAACATGTATTTCATTCTGAAAGCATGAAGATATAATGAACCTCTTCATGCTGAACATGAGCATAATAAAATATTATTTATGTAAATCATACACTAATTTTAAAGACATGAATTTCACAACAAAATTTCATGCTTAAAATGAGTATAATCAAAATTTTATATAAAATCATACACTAACTTAAGCATAATTACCAAATTATACATTTATGTGATAAAAAATATATGAAATTTTAAACCAAAATCTACTTGAGATTTGTAGAGGATTTTCTGAATTGTTTCTTAATTTTCTGAATTATTCCTATATTTAATGAATATTTAATGAATTTGTTTTAATAAAAGGGCACCATGGTCCACCCCGTGGCGGTCCATGGGTTCAAGTAGCACCCTAGGTTCACCAAAATGGGCAAGTTACTGTATAGGTTCAACCTAAATGGGCGGCCAGTGCCCACTAAAGCCCAGCGCAAGCTGTCCAGGCCAAGCCTATCCAACCCAGAATGGTCTGATTCTAATAATTTCTTAAATGAATTGAACCCGACCAAGAAAAACTGTAAAACGAACCGAACCTCAAGGTCCATACGCCATACGGCTGGCAAACACAACAGAAAATTTCGGTCGACTTCGGCGACCATTCTCCGGGCTTCCCGTCGCCGGAAAACAACGTAAAATGAAGAAAAATCCATCAGAAAAAAATGAAATCAGGGTTACAAGACAACCATTTTCATATGCGTTGGAAACCTTATCAAATCAGCTTTCCAAGGTTATATAATATGCCTATGTTTGGCACAATGTCCGTCCCACCTGGGCCCACCAAATAGTTCGTGGTAGGAACCCTGAATTCCGATTTAGTCAGATGTGGTCATGGCACGGATGTGCCGATGGGCGCGCGCGCACGGGCTGCCTCCTGCAGCAAGGTGCATAGCGTGGAACGGGCGCATGGGCAGCTCTTGTGGAACAGTCGTGCGCGCATGTGATTCAAATGGAACGGGCGCATGCATCAGTTGCGTGCGCGTATGATTCAAATGGAGTGGGCGTACGCATCAATTGCGCGCGTGTTCACTGGTTCCTCGCATTGAGCATGTTCAGCCCCGGGTATATTTGCATCCGGGGGCATATTTTCCTAACCCTAGAAAGGTCGTTTCTGCGCGCATATGCGCGTTGTGCTGTGGGTGCTTCTGCCCTTGTGCGCGCATATGTGCACGTGTCTAGTGCGCATGGTTGGCCATTTAGGCCATCCCACTCCATGATCATTTGGGTTCTTGGAACCCCATGTTCTGCCTTCAGACACATCGCCACACCGGTGTTTCTTCCGAGGCCTCCGGTGGGCGTGGCGACGCTGGAGTCCTCTTTCGGGGCCTCCACTGGGCGTGGAGATGCAGGGTCCTCTTCTGAGCCTTCCGCTGGGCGTCACAAAGCCGGAGGTCCTTTCAATGGCCTCCGCTGGGCCGGACAATGTCAGATGCCACTTCCGAAGCCTCCATTGGGGGTCACGATGCCGGAGACCTCTAGGCATCGCAACACAGAGGCTGCTTCCGAGGTCACCCCTGGGTGTGGCCACGATAGGGCCTCTTCCGAGGCATTTGCTGGCCGAGGCCACTTCTGAGGCCTCCCTTGGCAGTCATAACGCCGAATGCCCCTTCTGAGGCCTCCATTGGGTGTCCCGATGCTCGAGCCCTCCATTGGGAGTCCCGACGCCGGAGGCCTCTTCAGTGGATCTTTAAATAAGCTTTCCACCGGTATACAACATGCCTATATTTGGCACAATGTGGGTTCGAATGGGGCCCACCGAACAGTTTGAGGTCGGAACCTGGTTATCTGGCTTTGTCGGTTAGGCTATGTGCGCGGGCGCGCTTTATATAACTGGTTATTCACCAGCAAGATAATACTTTTATTAGTGAGAGAGACCAAAAGCTTGTTTTACTCATCATGGTTGATCAGTAGACAGCTAATCATGTTCTAGAAGCATCAAAGATCCAAACAAGCTGAAATTCACGTTCTAGAAGATTCAGAAACTTAATCAAATCTTTGAAGCCCAATATGACCTAGGAACACCCATAAAAGCCCATGGAAGACTCGTGCACGAAATTAGGGTTTTGAGGATTGATTGAATGGGGTTTTTAATATTTTATTAATTTCTTGATGATTAAGGAACCTCAAATAGGCATTGTATTTAGATGTATTTGGGTCAAAATTCATGTCGAAGGGTTTTTGAAGAGTCATATCAGGGTTTTTAGGGTTTTGGATGTTTTACAACTTTCCCTATAAAAGGTCTTTATTGGAAAGGTGTTACGACAGAAAACATTTAACCTAAATCAAGTGTTCAGCTCGTGTTCTCTTCTAAGGTTCTTGAAGATACGGATTTTGAACTTATCAAAGTTTTTTTGTGGCGTTCAACCTGACTTATCAAATGGATTCCTCCATCTCTGTTTGTGGCGACTTCACAATACCAAAGTTCTTGCTTTGCTAAGCAACGAGTCGCGGTTTCATGCATTCTTGCTTATCTTGGGTTCTTTCTCCATCTTTGGTTATGGGTTGCGTCACATTGCTGGCGTGGTTCGTATCAGTTTGGTATCAGAGCTTGGGATTATTAGGTGTGTTCATTGTTTACTTGTTATATCTAGTCCACTTCGTTTTCATTGTTTCATTGTTGTTCTCATCAAGAAGTAGAAGAACAAGAACAAGAACAAGAAGAAGCAAGAGTCCCATAGGGATCAGTAAACCTCTAGAACCCAAATCTTGTGTTCCACGTTTTGGAACAAAAGTGAGAGCAAATAGGTCCTCAAAATCAGGGAAGTCTTCTCTAGAGTTTCATATTGTAACCCAAGATCTATTATCTTCTTTCTTATCTTACCTGCGGTTTTAAAACAGCTTGTGAATATATTTTGATTAAAAATATATAACTTACCAGCTGTTTAGAAAAAAATAATTTAACAGCGATTTTAATAAAGTTTTATAAAAACGAATAATATTCCTTTGAAATAAAGATAAATTACAGACTGATTTAGGCATTTTCGAAACCTCCATTAACTATTATGTTTTTAAAATATAACTTAGAAATGGTTTTAATTAATTTTTTAAAATGAATAAGATTTAAAATAGTGATGGTGTGGGTCCCACCACTACAGTGAGAGGGGGAAGTGCACAAAGTGCTCTACAGTAAAGTGGATATAGCTTTTTTTATTGATTTTTTATAATTCTTGCAACCTATTCTACACAAAGAGAACATGTTATTTTTTGGAGGAGTTTTCACTATAAAGTGGTATCAGTGCTAGGCTCTTCGAATCAGTTTTCTTGTGTGTGTAGAAATGGATGAAAGAAATTTGTTTGATATAATTAAATTAACCTCTGCGAATTTCTCAGTATGGAAACGCAAGATGTTTTATTTGCTTATTTACAAAGATCTATTTAGACCAGTATAAGGTATGATAAAGCCAGAAAGTATGAGTGATGAAGACTGGAAAATTTTGCACTGGAAAGCTTCTGTTACTATAAGGCAATGGGTTGATGATAATATGTTCGACTACATAGCAGAAAAGAATGTTGTAGAAAAGCTATGGAAGTTGGGCGTCGCGATGCCAGGGCCTCATATGAGGGTTCCCTAGGCATCACAACGCCGGAGGCATTCGGGTTGCTTATTCAGGTTGAGAATCAGATAAGGTTGCAAAAGAATCACAAAACGAAGTGTTTGCATGAACCATTTGAGATGAATGAAATTTCATCTGTTCTAATTAAATTCTCCATTGAACAAGAGAAGCTTGAATTGTTTCGAGATCTAAAACATCCTTTTAGTTCCTTCGAGAATAGAACAAAGTTGTTCTATTTTTTCACTATTAGCTCTAATTTTAGGGCTAAGTTCTTCGATTTCTTTTATGAATTAATATTCCATAGATATAAAATCAAAGTAGAATTCTAGATTCTATTTCAGGATAAAAACTTTAAATCATGCATCTAATAAAATTTTTAAAGAGTAAGTCATATATGGTCACCGATAAAACGTCTTCGCGGTTTCCCCCAGTAGAGGCCTCTGCTGGGCATTGAGACGCCGGGGCCTCTGCTGATCATTCCGACGCCGGAGGCCTCTCATTGGCTGGACACCATCAAATACTATGCAGGTAAGAGTCCAAAGTCAAAATCAAACTCTGACGACACTTATCGATAGTGGATGGACACAATTTTATCCACAGTCACCTTGGTTTTTGGCTGCAACTACCTGTCCAACCTTCAGACGTCAACACCGTTAAAGTAGCAAATGGCAAACTATTAAAATGCCAAGGAAAAAACACTGATGTGCAGGTCATCAAACAGAAAATTCCATTCGCATTTACAATCTATGCTTTACAGATTCCCAGCTTGCATCTTCTATTGGGCATTTAAAGTCATGCCCATCTGGGCTCTATTATCTGCAACTGGAAATCGCCCAACTGGAACACAAAGCCTTGTACACTTCGTGGCATTCCTCCAGGATTAATAATAGCAACAACGTCAGCAGCATTTTTCAAAGAATACCATCACCAGCAGTCCCTTTTTGCCCTTTCATTCCAAGAAGAAAATCTGGCAGCATCAATTTCTGCTCCAGAATTACAGCTGCCACTAACAGAATTTTCTCACATCTTTCAGACTCGACAAATTTTTTAGGCCTCCGTTTGGTGTCGCAACGTCGGAGGCCGACGCCTACGCTGGGCGTGCCCACGCTGGGGCCTCTTCTGAGACCTCTGCTGAGAATCACAATGATGAGGTCTCTTCCGAGGTCTCTGCTGCCACGTCGGGGCCTCTTCCAATCCCTCCACTGGGCATGGCCAAGCCAGGGCAGCTTCCGAGGCCACGGCTGGGCGACCCCATGCTGGGGACTCCTCTGAGGCCTCTGCTAGGCATGGCAAAGCCGGAGGCCTCCGATTGGTATCGTAAAGCCGAAGGCCGAGGCCTACGCTGGGCGTGCCCACACCAGGGCCTCTTCTGAGGCCTCTGCTGTGCGTGCGTGCCATTCGAGGCCTCCGCTGGGCTCTTCGAGGCCTCCGCTGGGTGTGGCCTCGCTGGGACCACTTCCCAGGCCTCACCTGGGCGTGGCCATGCCGGGGCAGATTCCGAGGCCACAGCTGGGTGTCGCCACGCCGGGGACTCCTCCAAGGCCTCCACTAGGCGTGGCGATGCCGGAAGCCTCTTTTGAGGCCTCTATTGAGGGTTGCAACGTAAGGGCTCTATTGCAACAACGGAGGCCGCTGGGCGTCGCAACGTAAGGGCTGCTTCTGAGACCACCGCTGGGCATGGCGACCCCCAGCGAGGACTCTTGGAAGGCCTCCACTCTGCCTCGGAATAATATTTTAAAAAATGATGTAATTTATAAGTGGTTTTAAAACATTTTTATAAAACGAATAATATTTATTAAAAAATAATTTACCTACAGATTTAGGCGTTTTCAAAACCATCCCTAAATATTTTTTAAAAAATAAATAACGTACCAGCAGATTTAATATATTTTTTTAAAAGATTAATATTTTACAGAAAAAAACTGATAACTTACCAACAGTACTAAAACCGCCGGTAAAATTTTTTTTCCAAAAAAAAATATTTTTAAAAAATACTGTCAGTGAGGTGACACCGGTGATATTTGTTTTGCCGGTGAGGTGAAATCGCTGGTAAAGATTTTTTCATCCTTGGCGGTCTTTTGCTCCTGTTTAACATATATTGACGCACTCATCACTGACCCCTCAAATAGTGCCCGTATAGATAAAACCGTTAGTTAAGTTAACTGTACGGGCGGTTACCCGAACTCCAGTGTGAAAATGTGGGGCATCAATTCAATTGTTGGATAATACTTTGATCCTTTTGTTGATAAGGTAAACTTAGGTTATAATTGAGGTATTTAAATTTGATATAACTAAACAGCAGATTTAAGTATTTTTAAAACGAATAATATTTATTTTGAAAAAGAGATAACTCACTAGAGGTCAGGTAAAATATTTATTTAAATGAATAATATTTATTTAAAAAAATAACTTTATTGCAGTTTTAATATATATTTTTAAAAGAAAAAAATATTTTTAATGTATTCCAGCTGTTTTATATATTTTTTTTTTAAACAATATTAAACTTACCAGTATTTTAATTTATTTTCTATAATGAATGATATTTTTTTAACAAAAGGATACTTATTGACTGTTTTAAAACCATCAGTAAAAATATTTTTTAAAAACAAAACTTACCAGCCTGTAACAAATATTTAAAAAAAATACTATTCATGGGAGGAGAAACTGCATTCCTGCAAATATCGATTCGCCGGTACAATATTTATTACCAGCAATGTATTTTCTTCAAGGAGGAGAAACTGCTGGAAAATGGTTTTCTCGTCACCAACAGTCTTTTGGTCAAGTAAAACATCTACTAACGCACTCTTCACCGACACATTTCATGTTGCCTTTACTGATGTGCAGAAATGTGGCACACCAACATGAAAAAGGATCATACATTCATCTTACTACCGATAAGATAAAATTATTTAATAAATGAGTTATTTAAATTTGATAAGTTCTAGAAAACTGTATTTTTAGTTTGGTAAATTTCGTAAAATTAATTAAAAAACTGACCTGCGAATTTAAAATCGTCAGTGAAAATAAACAATTTTTAAAATAAACAAAATATATCTTTAAAAGCAATTAAACTTACCAGTGGTTTTAATATATTTCCGAAAATAAAAGATTTAAAACAAAATTGACTTCCATGTCGCGACCTAAGGCCTTGTCTGGGCATCGAGACGTTGTTGGGGTGGCCACGCCGGGGCAGATTCCAAGGCCTCTACTCGGTGTTGCTACACCGGAGGCCTCTTCCAAGGCCTCCAGTTTGGCGTCGCGACACGGGAGGCTGAGGCCTCCGTTTGGCGTCGCAATGCGGAAGGCTGAGGCCTCTTTCGAGGCCTCCGCTGGGCGTGGCAACACCGGAGGCCTCCGTTGGGCGTGGTGATGCCGGAGGCCTCTTTCGACGCATCCGCTGGTTGTGGTGACGCTGGAGACCTCTTTTGAGGCCTCTCCTGGGTGTGACCACGCAGGGGCCACTTCCCTGGCCTCCGCTTGTTGTGGCCTCCGCTGAGCGTGGCCTCGCCGGGGAAGCTTTCGAGGCCACGGCTGGGCGTCGCCACGCCTGGGACTCCTCCGGGGCCTCCTCTAGGCATGGCGACGCCAGAGGCCTCCGCGGGGCGTGGAGACGCCCCGGTGGGCGCGGAGACGCCGGAGGCCTCTTTCGAGGCCTCAGCTGGGCGTCGCGACGCCGGTGCCCTCTTCCGAGGCTTCCGTTGGGTGTGCCAACGCTGTTAGCCCCTTTCATGGCCTCCAATGGGCGTCGCAACGTCAGAGCCCTCATTCAAGGCCTCCGCTGGGCGTGGCGACGCCAGAGGACTCTTTCGTGGCCTCCACTGGGCGTCGCGATGCCAGAGGCCTCTTTCATGGCCACCGCTGGGCGTCGTGACGCTACAGGCCTCTTCCATGGCCACCGCTGGGCATGGCCAACGCTGGGCATCGCGACGCCACATGCCTCTTCCATGGCCTCCGCTGGGCATGGCCACGCCGGAGGCCTCATTTGATGCCTCCGCTGGACGTCGCAACGCCGGTGCCCTCTTCCGAGGCCTCCGCTAGCGTCGCGACACCTTTGGCTTCTTTCTTGGCCTCTGCTGGGCATCGCGACACGGTGGCCTCTTTCGTGGGCTCCACTGGGCGTCGCGATGCCGGAGGCCTCTTTCGTGGCCTCCGCTGGGCGTCGCGACATCGATGCCCTCTTTCTTGACCTCCGCTGGGTGTCCAGATGCCGATGGCCTCTGTCGTGGCCTCTGCTGGGCGTCGCGACGCCGGAGCCCTCTTTCGAGGCCTTCTCTGGGCGTCGCGATGCAGGTAGCATCTTTCGTGGCCTCCGCTGGGCGTTGTGACGCCGGAGGCCTCTTTCGTGGCCTCTGCTGGGCATGGCCATGCCGGAGGCCTCATTTGAGGTCTTCGCTTGGTGTCGCGATGGCGGTGCCCTCTTTCGAGTCCTCCGCTGGGCGTCTTGGTTGGTCCCCTGCGAAACAACTCAGATATAGTTCTAGTTCTCTATTTACCACCTCTGTTTGACCATCCTTCTGGGTATGAAATGTTGTTCTCTTCAATAAAGAATTTTGTGTCTATCGAAACAGCTCTGTCCAGAATGTATCTAAGAACAAAGGGTCACGGTCAGAAACAGTCATCCTAGGAACATTTAGACGGACAATCTCTTTCAAGAATATTTCTGCAAGAGAAGCAACCGAATATGGATATTTAAGGGCAATAAAATGTACATACTTGCTGAGACAATCAACAATTACCCAAAAAAGAAAAAACCTCCTTATAATATTGATCTATTATTAAGGTCCATGGAGATATCTTCCCTTATAGGTTCTGACACGGGTAAGGGTTGTAGAAGACTTGCTGGAGCTGAATTATCTGCTTTAACTCTTTGGCATATTTCACAACTTTCCACAATACAATTAACATCTTTATACAGGTAGGGCCAAACAATATTTTGTGCTATTCGCTTGAAAGTGCAAAATGTGCCTTCAAGTCCTCCTATTTGTGAGTTTTGTGGCTCTAAGATCAATGAGTCACAAAACCCCAAAGAAGCTGGAATAAACAGTCTATAGCAGCTCTTTGTTGTGCGTGAAATAATGCTTTCTAAGCAGTGTCATCAGTTAACATTGCCTTGGCACTTTCTCCAGCAGTGCAGAAGAAGTTCCACGTATAAAGGATTCCAGCAGTGAGATGGGATGTCGAGATAACCAATCAGCAGCACCATCAGAGAGACCGTGGAATAGTTGAGCTAGTCACTTCATCTGAAGCATCTGCTAATATTGTTGGATCTGTGGGGTGCTCTTCCAATAGTTCGATTTGGAAATTTTTGCAGCGATGTAAGTCGTTCATCACAATTAAAACATAGACCTTGAGCTCATCTGTTGTCCATTTCTTCTTGAGTGAGAGTCTGGAATGGATTTGCAGCTGAACTTGTGTTATGTAAGCTGTATTGTGATCAAGAAGGACGAGTAATGTTGTGGGCTGCTGAAATTTCAGTTGGTGCTGTAATGCCTTGTGTTCTTGTTACCCAAGAAGTTGTTCGCACGACTTAAAACCTATCTTCTTGGAGCACTTCAAAAGATTTAGCTTCTGAGAGTAACCGGGGTCTAAATGATTTCACTTCAGCTTGTATATCTTTTTTCAGTCCACTAATAAAACAGCCAATGTGTGCCTCCATTGGCCACCCTTTAACTCTATTACAAAGTCTTTCAAATTCTGTTATGTATTGTTTGACAGTGCCGTTTTGCCTTAGCTATGCTAGGGCTCCATGGAAATATTCATACTCATTTGGCCCATACCAAGCACAGAATTGATCGTCAAACTCCTCCCATGAGAGTTCCTCCAAATCAGTTTGTATACTCACATACCACTGTCATGGTTCTCCATCCAAATAATAGCGTTCCAACGAAAGTTTTTTGTATCGTTCAACATTATGGTAATAAAAAAATTTATCAACTTTTGTAGTCACATGGTTGGGTTTCATAATCAACATACTTGGGGCAATCTATTCACATCATATTCGGCTGAAGAGTCGCACTGATTGGAGAGCGGTGGTGCTCTGAGGGGGACGATTCGAATAAACCTTGAGCAGGAACTGTAGAGTTACATCTAGATGCTGTTGGGAAGTGATCTTGTGAAGATTATTGATGAAGAAAGATCTTTGAGCTAAAGCCATCTTGTTCACTGATCTGCAAAGCTCATTCATGCGGAGTTCTAAGGAGTGCATGAGAGATTCTAAGGGTTCGTTCTCTGGTGTAAGCAAGATTCCTTTCCACTTGGAGGAACCTTGTTGTTGCTTAGCTAAAGTACCAGTAGAGTCCACCATTAAATTAGAGCGAAGAGTAGTAGGAGATATTGGTGTCAATGTATAGTTGGCAGCAGTAATCAGTGGGGAGGGAGCTTCATCAGATGGATGGTGAGTGTATGGAGGTGTAAGGTGCCATTCTAGGATTCCATTTCCTAGTACCATGACCGAAATGCACTCCCGCTTCCATCATCTTTTCTAAATGGATGTTCCAGTATCTTCTTGTCATTTCCCCCCACACTTTATCTTTTTTTTATCTGATTTTTAAGAAACAAGGTACCTTGAAATAAATAATTGTTCCGACGGAACCTTCTGCGGGGATTGGCCGTTGATACACGGTCCAAGTTGTTAATTACTTTCTATTTGTTATTATCTTTATTAACAAATCAAATGACCGGACCATACATACCATATATAGTTAAAAGTTAAAAGAAAAGAATGAATATGCTCTTATCTTATTAGGAATCATTAAATCCTGTAAATGATTGTTCTGCTGTATCATGGAAAGTATTTTGTATGCAAAAACCCAATAATTCTCTGTGGTGGAAAAAAATATCTCTTATTTTCCCCTCGAATAAATTTTTATTTTTGATTTCCAAAGTAATGTTGTTGTGTTGCCTAGAACGATGCACTAATCCTTTAAATCCGGTACCAACAGGTATCATACCCCCCAGAACAACATTCTCTTTCAGGCCTTTCAACCAATCAATACGACCTCGTAGAGCGGCTTTTGCCAAAACTCGAGCGGTTTCTTGAAAACTCGCTTCGGATATGAAACTTTGAGTATTCAGAGATGCCTTCGTTATTCCCAATAAAATGGCTCGGTAACAGATTTATTCTTCTAAAGTGCGCCCTGTCCGTTCCGCTCGCAACAATCCAATTAGTTCTCCGGGTGAAAAAACATTAGACATTCCATCTTCTGAAACTAACACTTTTGATGTTATTTGACGTACAATAATCTCTATGTGCCTATCCAGTGTGACCTGGACAAGGTCCCACTATAATAAAGGGGCTGCACGAGGTGCTAAAACACAAAAAAATAGTTGTTTAAAAGAATAGAGAGGCTTAGAAGAACTCCTGAATTTCTGTAGCTGAGACTATGCTTGACACTTCTTGAAATCAATTTCTGGGCCAATCTATCCGAGGATTAACCAGCTCTGATGCCATTGATACAAGTTGTTTCAGCAGCCTTGAAAGAGATTTGCAAGTTCAAGTATAAGAGAAATCATGTAGCATGAATTGGGTATGTTGCTGGGTTAGAAAGAATAGAAAAAAGAGAGAAAGAGAGGAAAGGAGGGAAAGAAAAGCTAGAGTGAGAAAGTGAATAAGAAATTGGATTTACTCTGCTCAATCATAATAGTAGGAGCAGCTTCCCTTACAGAAGCACGTGAATTACAATCATAATTCGTGTTAACAACCTCTTAATGAGTCCTATCTATAATATACATCCTTGGACGAATTTACTCTCATGAAAAAAGTTAAATACTTTCCTAATACGTAATTTCTTAATTAAAACCAGTAAATATATATATATGAAGACTCCTAATAGTGTAGAAAGACTTGTAACACCTAGCATTATCAAACAACTAATCTTGATCTCGATAGAGTAGAGGGTAGTTGACAGGCATTCACTAGTGTGAGTTCATCTATTCCAAATGGTGGGAAAGGTGATGTGTTAGTATTGGTATAGAGAGTTACTACCTTGCATGGTCTGTATGGATGTGTTCAATGGGTCAGGCATCCGAATTTCTCAGGTCATGGTATGACACCTGAGATATGAAATATGGCACGGTTGTAATGCAAGCCAGTTACAAGTATTTCCAGACTTTATTACTTGACGATGTGTGTACTTGTGCAAAGCTGGTGAAATGCTAGTTTGTATTTCTGTTATTTTTTCCATTGCTAGAGTAGTGACTCTCTGACTTATTGCTGCACTGCACACCCCTGTCACAGTGTTATCTCTTGATTTGCTCCATGGCATCGGTGCCTGCACGCTTCCCCTCCCGTTGGCCTACATAGTTGTGAAGTGCCATAAAGTTTTAGTGTCACCACACTTTGTCCCATCATGTCCTCAGACGGTTCATAGGCGTTGTTTCATGTACAAGAACAATTGCAGCTGAAGTCCCTCTCAAAGACAACTCCATTTGGATTAGTCTTCGGCCTTCTTCGACTGATAGGTGTTTCTTGCTACTCCCGCTTGTAGACTATTGAGCTATGGTTGCCATTGGGTTCTAGGTTTCCCAAACCATGGCTGGGCCTCTTTCAGTTTTTCTTCTCCTCTAAACACTGAAATAATCCCCATCTACAATTCTCTTTGTCCTTCCGGTACTTCCGAGTGAAGTCAAGGGCTTGGGGTCTCAATGTTGGCCAAAAGAACTACCCTTGAAGTAACTCAATGGTACGAGATTGAAGATTGACATGCCTAAGAATAGAATTATAATAATTTTTGATAATTTCATTTCTCAAATCTCTGTATCTTGGTATGTAGAGTCTGCCCACAGCTTGTGCCCTAACAAACTGTTCCTCTGGTGAATAGAGTCCACAATCCTTTGGCTTTGGCTGGACACTCCCATTGTTGCTTCAGAAGCCGAGAATTTGATATCTTCCCCTTTCATTTGTGGGTCCTTCTTCTTCTTCCATTGGATGAACACCTGAATATGCTTACAGCTCCTGGGTAAGCTTTTAGAATGCTCATGAGTCCTAGATATCTCGGCACCTATCTGAAACATTGTTACTCTCTCAGGGCTAGGGGGTGGTTGTGTGGCGTCCGAACTAACTTGTGTCTCCTGATGGAGTTCTTGTTGGACCATGTCTCACCATCTCAACTTATTGTCCCCAAGACAGGCCTCTCCATGAGATGAAATGGCAAGAATTTACTCTCCTCGCCATAGACCCTACTTGGGGTCTAGCACAACCGTGTCTCCCATACTGAACCTGGTCCTTCCATATACATGGTTGGTGCTTCATGTACCTCCATCAGAACCCTCCTTGGTCCTATCTCACCTCGGTAGAGCTTGTTAGTATCCTCGGTTACTTTGTCCTGCTGTGGGGTGCAGCCTTGCAGCGAGTTGCAATGAGTTGTAGTCAGAGGTTTTATCCCTTTGCTTGGCTTGGCCAGTTCCACACTGACTGGCGCTCTATTCCCCTTTGGCACCTATGCTCGCCTTGGATGGCCCTCCACTGCGTCCATACCCTGGTGTGAGGTAGAGATTCTAATTTCTTTTCTTTCCCTCGCCCAACTGAGATACTCTCCCACATTCTTAGGGAAGTAGAGGTAGCGACACTGCTGCTCAAACCATTTCAAAATGTTGGAATGCGCCTCATTCACTTCTTCCAGCAGGTGAAGAACTGCACTGAATGCTCCTCATTTCAAGGATTGCCTTGGCAGTTTGGTAGTGGAAAAATGCTGCATTTTCAGGTCATAATTTATGTTGAGTTGAGGTTATTCTCACATACTTTTGGTGTTTATTGGTAGATTCATGTCCCAATATAATGCAAACACAAAGTGGAGGAAGAAGGTGCTCAACTATCCAATAAAGGGCCAAAAAACCCCACTTAAACCAATACAAAAGCTGGCCACATGTCCCCAAGATAGAAGCCATGGCGCCAAGAAGAAGAGAACAACACTGTATGCTATGTCATATGGTGCCAGGGTCGAGGCCACAGTGTCGGAATGATCTGAAAATGTCTAAGTGTAGAGCGCCTTGGCGCCCGACTCAGCCCAGGGGCACTAGGAGAAGAAACACATTTCTAGGTTGAGTGCCCCAGCCCCCACACTAAGTTTCTGGCCGCCCATCTTCGTACATGAGAGCCACGGCGCCAGACTCCGAGCAGGAAAGCTGGTGCTAACTAAAGAGTGCCAAGCGTGGTACCAGAGGATCACGCTGCACAATGCTCGGCTCCAAGGCACCACAGAATGAAGCCGATGCCACTTGGTGTCGGATCACTTAGAGTACAAAAAATAGGGGAATCTTCCAGACTCCCCTCGAAATAGGCATTATAGATCATTTCCAGGTATCATGCCTCCATGCCTGACAGGTTGTGCAAGCATTAGAGGAAGGGAGAATCACATATGTGGAGCAAAGGAAGTAAGGAGTCAATTGGGAGTTGAAGGGAAGCTTCTTCTACCTTGTTTATCTCTTTATTTCCATTTTTATGTGTTTTCTTAGCATCTATGCATTTTATGCATTTGGATAGGGAGTTTCCCTCTTCGTAACTATGTTTAGCTTAGTACCCTTAGGGGGTATGATGTAATATGATATTTTGTAAGGATTCATGTAATTTTCAATTCTTATTTTGTTTTATCAATCTTTAATTTAGTGTAGTTGACTGTTGGAAAGTTTTGTGCATGAAGAGATTGATGACCACTTAATGTAAATTCGAAGTCGCTATTGAGACAGAGAGGATATACTATCCCCATGTTGACTGTGTTCTATCAATGATGGGTGAGGGGTGTGCTAGTGGAGTTTGAGAGAAGCATCTGGATGCCTGTTGGCATGGTGGCAACACTGATGGGCCTTTAAATTAGACCCTTGACCTCAAGAGACAACACGGCAAAGGAGGAAGACACATGTAATAACGCCTTGACAGGGTTGCGAGTACTAGATTCATCAAACCACTAAAAAAGCAATAGAATTACACACCCAACTGAATCTGCATGAATCCCCTTATTATCATATGAAGTCACTACCCCTGACTCCATTCTTTGAGACTCAATTCGCCGGAGCGTGTATCAATCTTGGCAGACTTTGTTATAAGTACAATTAGTATCATTGTGTATAATTTATGCAATTAGGTAGTTGAGACTTTTTCTTGCTAAATTGTATAGTTAGATATAGTTGTAGAGAATTAACATGCTAGTAATTAGTACTAGTCCCAGTGGAATCGATCTTGACCCTTCCAGTATATTACTTGGTGTGACACGTGCGCTTGCATATGGTTGATTTTATTTAGAGGCGTTTGCGCACAACCAAAGTTTTGGTGCCACTGTCAAGGATTTGTTTAACTAGTATTAGCACTAGGCTCTATAGCTGTAATCAGCTTAGAGTAGGTGTTTTGTAGTTTGACTAACATAGTTGCATGCTTAGTGTAGCTTAATTTATCTAGTTTGCTTGCTAGTTAGTGAAATTGTGTTTGTGTATTTTTTTGTTCGTAGTGTTTGTTAGTTAATTTTTAGCTGTAAGAAGAAGTTTTTTTTGAGTTGAATTTCTACTCTATTCTGCTGTATGCAAGAAAGTAGAGGGCTTGTCTTGCTACACTACGATCCTGAAATTGAGAGAACCACTAGGGAGCATAGAATTTTGAGAGAGTTTGCGAGCCAAGAAGTTTGAGAGTGTTTGCGAGCCAAGAGGTTTGAGAGAGTTTGTTGTACCTCTAGCTGGAGGTACACACTCTAGTATTAGTAGACTGGAAATTTTTTCTAATAATTTTGAGATCGATATGACAATTATCCAGATGAGCCAATCCTGCACCAATTTAGTGGATTTCAAATGATGATTCAAATGCGCATCTAGCAGATTTCCTAGATATTTGTCATAACTTAAAGCATATTGGCGTGTCTAAATATGTGATCAGATTGAGATTGTTACCATTCTCTCTGAGGGATAACGAGAGACATTGGTTGAATTCGCTGCCTTCAGGGTCTATTACCGTATGGATGGACCTTGAGCAGAAATGTTTTACAAAGCACTTCCCTCCAGCCAAGACGGTAAAGCTCAGGAATGATATAAATCTCTTCAAGCAGATGGATCAAAAACCACTTTACGAGTCTTGGGATTGGTTCAAATAATTGCTAAGGAAGTGCCCTCGTCACTCCATTCCAAAATGGTCACAGGTGCATACCTTCTTCAAAGGGCTGCAAAACCAAACAAGAACCATTCTTGATGCAGCCGTGCGGGGAGCACTGATGATCAAATTCATTGATGAGACATATGACCTTTTGGAAAACATGGCTGCTGAAAGCTACCAATGAATGGTTAGTAGAAATTATGATGCAACTTTAGTATATTATTTGATATAATTGTGTTGTAATTATACTATCTTTTGGTATTGATTTTGTAGGAATGTGTTTTATATTCAGAAAACACGAACAGGAAGGAGAAAAAGGCAAATCAGTTGTTTTGGCCTAAATACACCCATATCTGGAGCAACACAGAGGTTGGCACACATGGCATCAAATGATAAACCATGGCGCTACCTAGAAGAGGAACAATACACGTAACGTCACAAGGGACCAGAGAAGAAGCCAAAACATCAGAATAACAAATGCTGAAGCAAAGTGGCTGACAGCACATGGCACCACATTCGAAGCTATGCAGTCGCCTGAAAAAGGGCTACGAGCATTGAAGAAATGGCTGTGTCGAATGCCTCGGCTCCGACTCAGCACAGGAGCACTGGAAGAGGCACAACCTTTCTGGATTCTGTGCCTCGGCGTCAGGATCCAAAGTCAGAGCGCTCATCCTCGCTCACTCGGCACCTCAGTGACCGAAGCTAACGCCGGAGCGCTCAACCTTGCAAGTGCAGCATCTCAGCAACTGAAGCCAAGACCTAAAAACGCATTGCCACAGAGTCGTATGGTTCCACACTCGGTGCCAAGACCTAGCGCCATTGGAGGAGACCTTCTCGGCATGGCACCACATTACTTTGGGAACTAGAAAAGAGGGGGAATCTTTCAGACTCCCCTATAAATATGCGTTATAAACACTCTTTGGGTATTGTTCCTCCACGCCACAGAGGTGGAGTTAGAAGTAGGAGTGAAGCAGAGACACATTTGGAGTTCGAGGAGGAAGGAGTACAAGAGCAAAAGGGAAGTCCTTTGCCTTTGTTCTACCTTCTTTGTCCCAAACTATCATGTATTTAATGTTAATTGATTGGGATTCTTCCGGATTCCAGATTATATGTAGCTAAGATTCATTAGGGGGTGAGTGATGTAATGTGGTATCGGATTTGGGTTCATGTAATTTCAGCTATTTTAGTTAATGTAGTGCAATCAATCTTTAATTTAGTGAGAGTAGCCATTGGGGAGCTATTAAGATGAGGATATTGACGACCTCCACATGATCATCTTATCGTTTAGTTGAGAGTGAGTGGTAAATTGAAAGGATACCACCACTCTTCGTGTGATCCCCACATCACAACAAGTACAACAAGGGCAGGTGAGGGGTGCACTAGTAAACTTTGAGAAAAGTGTCTATACACACGTGGTCGGTTTAGGCTGAACATTCATTGTCCCTTGATTTGGACCGGTGAAGTCGATAGACAAATCAGCCCAAGGAGGGGGGCATGGTTGTTTTGCCTTCAGAGAGGTTACACGTATAGAATTCCTGACCCATTGACGAGTCATAGAATTAGTCACTTAGCTAAATTGTTTGAATCCTACCCTTAATTACATGAAATCACTTCCCCCACTCCTAATCTACTTAGTCTCAAATGTGTGAGAGTGTATTACTTGGGACTGCTGTAATTAGATAGTTAGTATCTTTGTGTAGTTTTACATTAGCATATTGTCTCAATTCTCTTTAATTGCAGTAGTTAGATATAACTGTAGAGAATTCATTTTTTAGTAAATAGTATAGTCCTCATTGGATCAATCAGGACTCATCTTGAATATCTCTTGGTGCTACGCATGCACTTGCACCCCGGAAGAATTTTATAGTGTTGTATTAGCCAAACCAATGGAATATTGAAAGACCAAGGAGCATTCCTGAGCAAAGCAAAGGCTCTAGAAATCAAGTTGGAGCCTACAATATAGACACCAACACAACAATCAGAATTCGGATGGATGATTAGCTGCCTTGGAAGCTAATAATGCACAAAGTCCATTCATATGTTTTGAGTTATGCGGTGGTGCTGGATACGAGGTTGAAGTCTGCACATATATTGTTGAGTGTGCAGTATGCTAAGAATAGACAAGGCTAGTGTCACGATTTAAGTTCGTAACGGCAAGAAATTAGGGCTAAAAGAGGGAAAAAGAGGAAGAAGAGAGAATTATGGTAAAATAAGGGTTTACAGGAAGAAGAAAAGGGAGAAGAAGAGGAAAGAGATTAAAGATTAGGGTTTCTGTAATTTCGCCCAAACGGTCCAGGGGGCGACCTCCTATTTATAATATTCAAAAGATACATAATTGCAAATTAGTCCATTCCAACATGGACTTATAACAAAGAGCCTATTTAACTAATAAATTATTAATAGACTCCTAATCTTGTAAAACCCAAAATAAAGCCCACTAATGGTCCATAATGCTAAATAACCCTGATATATCTATAACATTCCACGCCCCTTTAATCCCCAAGGTTTGTAACAAAACAACCCCGTGGACCAAGCAATCAACCAAGGCATATCTTTCTCATATTTGGGCACGTCATCATCTTGTGTAGGTATATCTTGAAGATGTGAACTCAAAAGATGTGCATCACCAGTAAAAGGAGGCAAGGTGAGCTGGATGCAGGCTGCAATAGCAAACAAGTGTCCGAAAAAGTGACGACGAATATGGTGGGCGGGCTAAAATCAACATAAACGACAATTGTAGAAGATTCTGTATCCGACAAATGCGGTAATGGGAGTGGCCGTAGTAGGGGCGCAGGATCCGACAAAGGAGGTGGCGCTAATGAGGATTCTGAATCCGACAAATGCGGTGGCACTTGTGAGCATGCTGATTCTGACAAAGGCAGTGCCACTGGTGAGGATTCTGAATCAGACAAAGGAGGTGGCACATGCCATGGTAGGGCTAATGGTAGTGCAAATATCACTGGCTCATCAAAAACCAGACGATGTAGCCTAAAGAAACCATATCAGAAGTTTCTAACTCTATCTAAGGAGTTATGATTGACATATCAGGCTGGTTTGGAGGTGGTCAATCTTTTGTCAGAGGTGCATCACTGACCGGAGCTCTTACAAAATCATCAGTGGGATCAAGAACCACTACTTGAACTAGTGTACTGAAATTCCCAAGTGGAGGGGTCGGTGGAAGCAGTGGAAATTGTAGTGGATGCTGAAGCAGTGCAGATGGGGGCCCATGAACTAAGGAAGGTATGTTGGTACAACTTGTAAAGGAGGCTGCACCACTGGCTTGACAATTTCTGGCAATTGAAGAAGATCCTCCAACTCTTCATTACCGTGAGCAGCCTCATGGAATCGTCCAGAAGATTGAAGAGATAAGAGTTTTTGCATAGTTGTTGTTGAAGCCTTTATGGCTTCCATGGTATCCTATAATTTTTCCATTTGCTTGGAGAGGTTTGCCAATTGTCCTGCAAAAGAAGTTATCATTTTTTTTTGTGGGTTACTAAGTCACCCATGTTTAAAAATAAAAAAAAGAAACTAATATTGTGTAAAAACAAAAATTAGAAGAATCGCGTAAGCAAAAAAAACAAGGGAAAAATTTCTCCATTTTTGCTTTTATTGTTTTGTCTTTTTTGTTTTGATTTTTTTTTATTTTTGTTATTTTTTGTTATTTTGTTTTTTTTTTTGTTATTTTTTGTTATTTTTTGTTATTTTTTTGTTTTTTTTTTTTTTTTTTTTTTGTTTTTTTCTGTTTATTTCCTTTTCTTTTATTTTTCTCTTTTTTCATTTATTTTTATTTTTTCTTTTTTCGTTTTTCTCTTTTTTTCAACTAACGCAGAGTAAAAAAGAAAAATAAAAAACAACCTAAACAAAAAGTAAGCGAAAGATTACCAAGGTCATGTACATATCCAGCCCAGCATCCCTTAACGAATGCAAACATCACACCTTAGAGCCCTCTCTGGCTCATAAGGTAACAAGGCAAAACCTCTTTCAGGTTGCATACTCTGCAAGAGTGAAAAGTGATCAGACCAACTTCACACTAAAATTCAAACTGAACTAAATGCAAAAAGAAATGCAGGCACACACAACAACCCTGAAAAAGTCAGTAAACACAAAATCAAACAAGAACGGAATGCAAAATCACACAAATGCTTCAACCAAAAAACACTAAATGAAGCACAAATGCAATGAACTCAATCAACGCTATTGACTAAGGCACACAGTCATACAAGGCAGTACTACAAACACCTACTCTACGGCTAGATTATAGCTATTGAGATTGATATTAATAGCAATTCAAAAATTCCCCAGCAATGGGGCCAAAAACCTGTTGGGTGCAAATTGTATCTATACAGGTTCTCCCGTATGCAAGTGATGTGTTGCCACAAGTATTATACCGGTAAGACCAGTTTGTTTCCATAGGGACTTTGTGAATTGAATATTAAAATTGTACACCCAATATCTATAACAATCCAACACAACTATGAGTTCTCACGAAATCAAAATGTAATTAAATGCAAATTAACGGTAAAGCAAGCTCACTTGCAAAGGAATCTGGCAGGAAGGAGCTAGGGGTGTGATTCATACAATTCATGGATGGCTTCATGTAATTTCTACCCTATTGAGCTGTACGACAAACAATTAGCGTATTGGAGAATTATGTACATACAGACCCCTCCCTAGGATGTTGTAACTGTATTCCTTTGATTAGATCATATTATCTCGCCACAAGTAATATACTGGGAAGACCAGTTCATCTCCATAGGGGCTAATGCTGCGGCAGTAAAGTGCGAACTTCATTTTTGCTGCTGGCTGCGGCGACGCTGTGACTCTGTTATGGAGCTGTGCGACATCGGCTTCAGCAATTTGCTTCTTTTGTGGGTGTTTTGATCATTTTGCGCCCAATTGACTCGAAACCTCTTTTGATTGGTATTATTTGCATATTTTCACTTTATCCTACAATAAGAAACGAAAATGAAGTGAGAATTACCTCAAATTGTTATAAACATTGTGTCAAAATCTATGAATAACATACTCCAATCAGTCTAAATGAGTTAGCTTAACTATAGGAAATTTTTGTTAAGATTTCTCCACATATATAACAAATGTGTCCTATAAATAGAGATGTAGAAGGACAAATCACCTAATTCTTGAATAGAGAGTACTTTCCTCCTAAATTTGTTTGTAGTTCTTGACATTGAGTTTTGAGGGAGTTCTAATGCTCAGAACGGAGTGTTCCTGCACTAACTCTCACCCAGGAGGCTGACTAGCAACCAGAAAATCTTTGAGGCTAGGCCACGGGCTCCAAAAGATCATTTTCAAGCATTGGTCAATCCAGTGGCATGACAGTGTGACTAGTTTGGTTGGAAGGGTTATAACTTGGAGAAACCTGGAAAACAATATAAATTACATCAACAATGATGACAATAGGTTGCAAAGGATTCTATGTTTGCATAAACACAAAATCGATCTCTATCTAAATACTATGCTATTTCATGAAATTAAAATAGTGAAGCATCCCTGATAAACGCTTGGCATACCAAGAAAATTTCATTTTTGTTATATTGAATTTAGGACCAAAACCGTTTTTGTTATATCAATCATAATGAAACCTATGAATTTATCATGACATCAACACAACCAAATGACATGATCTGTACATGCGGATTTTTAGTTTGTCCCACTTTATTTCAGTGAGATCATTTTGTAACTTTATTATATAGAGTGTAAAAATACTGAATAAAAAGCTTCAGTTTTGATCAGAAAAGCACATAAATACAGGACTATACATACACAATCAAACAAAGAACACTACATACAGCAGTGATAAACTCTCACTAAACCAAAGATTCCTTACACTTTAAGAAACTCTTGTAAGCAACGCTCACAAAAGTCTCACGCGATTACGTAACACTTTAGGTGGAAGATCCTATCTAACTGGATCTACTACTGGAGTTTGTTCCCAAGTGCACTATGAAAATCTTTCCACTCTGTCTTTCTGTTCCATCTCCTTTACAACTAGGAACATGATGTCAATGTGTTCTGACTTGGTTGAGGCCCTGTTGTTGTTATAGTTGAAGATGATGGGTTTGTTGTCACAATGTATCATAAGCAGTCTTTCAATATCTTCCACAATTTCAAGTCCACTAACATAGTTCTTTAGCGAAATCCTGAACTTGGATGCCCCATAATTGGCACTACAAACAAGAAAAACACCACTAACTAATAGATATTTGTAGCCTAAAGTGGATCTTCTAGTATCTTGGCAATCAAGAAAAGTCAAGAGTCAGAATAACCAATGATCTCTAAGTGGTCTAACATCCTATATGTGACTGTATAGTCCTTTGCTCTCCCAAATACCTCAAAACCCTGTTGGCTGCTTTTCAATGGTCCATTCCTAAATTGCTTATTTACCTGCCTAACACTCCAATAATGTATGCGTACAAAATTGAGCATACATCATATTTCCCATAGCTATTGCATAAGGAATCTTTTGTATCTCTACAATCCCAAGATTTTCTTTTAGAGACTAAGGTATCACTTGTTTTGCATTCATGCATTCAAAAAATGTGCTAGATCCCACAACTTTTTATATACACAATCACGACAGCATTCATCTCGAAACCAAGAGAATTTACAACTTGAAATGTGGTAGCACTGATGAGACACTTGTTTTAGGCATAGATGGATTTAATCAATTGGCAATTGATCTTCTATGGGTTTCCATACACGAAGTTTTCCACCTGCTTCATTCTTGCTTTGTGACTTGGCATTGTACCCAGTGGGTTTAGGGTATTTGGCAAATGGTCCCACATGCTATTCACATGAACCATCGTATTTACCGGTAATATTCTCCATTATGAACAAATTTGACTCTTTTGAGTATTTTGTTGAGTTGGTTCTCAAATTGAGCCATAAATGATTTAGACACATCCAATGATTGATACTTTTCATGAATAATAAATAAGTATACATATCTAGTGTTATCGTATATAAATAATATAAAATATTGTTGACCATTCCAAGGAGGAGAAAAAGACTCACAAATTGCACCTAATTATTTTTTGTTTTGTCGATTTACCCTGTATGTACGCAATACCAACAACAAAGTCGGTAAAGTCAATAGAATCCAGAATGCCATCTAACACAAAGTCACTCAACTCTATATTTAGAGATGTGACATAGGCACTTGTGTCATAACGCTCTTGAATTTACATTATTAGTTTTACACTTAGTACCACATTATTCCACATGTAGGCTTTCTCTAAAAGAAGCAATCACATTAGGAAGACAAAGATTGTCATGCAAAATAAGAGTAACAGTTCCAACAACATTTGAATTAAAAGATAAATTGAATTAAATATTTCCTAATGAGCAGTGATATTAAATTTTCTAGTCCATCAACAAAAACCGATATTGATCTAAATGACAGTATAACTAAAGTATCCAATAAATCTAAATTATTAACCAATAATTAATAAAAAATAAAGTGTATATAGCTTCCACTTCTCCCGACTTGCCATCTACCACAATGATGCTTCTTTCGCAATCGGTGGGCTCTAGGTAACTCGAACAATCCTGCATTGAGATATTTGTGTTAGTTCAAAAATCAAACCACCAAGTTTTTTTAGTCATTGAAGCTAAATTAACCTCAAAAAAACAGGAACATACATTTCTTCACATGCCAGCCATGGTACTTCTACTTTCCTTGTTCACATGTTCCGCGTTGCTGTAAACCAAGTTATGTTTTCACCCATATTTTTCTTCTTTTGTGCTAGACCCTTAGAAAATTCATTCGTAGTGGCCTCAGTTTTACTCTTTTTAGCTTTATCCTTAGAGGTGCATGCAAAGGGAGCATTTTCTGTCTTTTCTTGTCCCAATTTTTCCTACTCTTGGACATAAAATGAAATGAGGTCATTAACAGACCATTTATCCTTCTTAGAGTTTTAATTGACCATAAATAGATTGAATTATGATGGAATGGAGTGGAAAACCAATTGCATGAGTACGTTTTTCTGATGATTCGATCTTTAAGGTTTTTGCTTTTGAAACAATGTGAGATATTTCCATGGGTGTATTCTTTTATATTTCCCTTATCTTCATACTTAAGGAAGTTAAATTATGAAAATTTATGCTTATTTCCGCCTTATCGTTTCTTGCAAAGCCTTTTCAATCTCAACAAATAACACTTTGACACTAGTATCCAAGGTTACTGGAACACAACACTTTATGATAATTCCATTCATGTAATCAGAGCGATCCCACCCCTCAGATATTTCTTCTCAACAAAACAAAATAAATATTGACACAAAATTTAAGTATAAGAAATCTCTTGAAATAACACAAATTATATCCAGATATGCACTGCAACATTAATATCAAGTTTGTGGACAATAAAATTAATTGTTATATGTACACTTATTGCAATGATCAAACATTGATAATAATAAAGGTATAATTATGAACCCATGTTTGGATTAGTACTGAAGGAGAGGTCACTTTGGTTACATGCTGCGTTAATAAATTAATCTCAAAATATATCTCAACATGCCAATTGTTGAATTTAAAATTCAAAATTTTTGATACTCATTCTATGCATACAATATCAAACAAATAATTAACAACATGCATCAATAATTCATCCCAGTGTAAATCGAACAGCATTGAACCCAAACACATCATGTCACTAATTCTGGATTGGGATATGGTTCAAATTTCTTCAAAAACAGACATTGTTAAACAATTAAACTGGGTCTGTTGTGAATGACCTAGGTTTTGACCAAACCACCACCAAACCAGATGGACCGGTCCGGTTTGTGAGGTCATGACCCAACCACAACAAGTTGTCTTCCTCCTCCTGCCACCGGCTTCAGAGGAACTAGGGTTTCGCTTGACTGGTGTTCCTGTCACCCCTTATGCCGACGACAACTGCAGGATGGTTGGTTGAATGCCGGTGACCATTTAGTTAGTGGTCCTGTCTTTGGACAGAGACAGAAAGCCAACGAATTTGGAAGAAACAAATGGTTCTTTGTGTCCCTATATTCAAGCTTCTTAATTGGTATTCCGAAAAACACTAGTGGTCGGTCGGTCACCCACAACCAATCCGACGCAAGCCACACCAGCATCAACGGCCACATGTTGGGGCAAACGGGTATTGACGCCACTAGAGGACAAAATTCAACCTAAAATAAATATTTTAATATGTTAAATCTTAACATTTATGCATTGTTACTCATAAAAACCTTAAATCATACAAGAATTTAGCATGGATTGCTTGTAGAGTATCCTGAGAAAGAGGAAGTATGAGAATGAGCACTAAACTTATATCCATATATCAAGCCAATCTATATTGAATGAATAGAAGTTAAAAAAAATATATAAATCTAAACTAACTAAACAACGACACCGTGGAAATATACAATTATAGAGCAAGAGAGCATAATTCACGGCCCTACTCTCTGTATCTATTCATTTCCCTCATTAGAGCACTTTGAGTGCATCGTCACCATGTCCACTACACTTGGACTATCATTTCCCTGTGTGAGCTAAATACAAACAAATCCTCCACCTTGCTCCCTACCAATTAGGGTCAGATGCAATCTAAAGCACACTCTACCCAATATTTCCCTCCTGGAATTGTTATGTGTTCCCAAATATAATCTTATTCCTACCTAGAAAATTAACCAATTATAAAGCATGTATTAAACTCATATATCATACATAAACATCCTAAATTGAAAGGAATTTACTAATAAGTAACATATGTACACTTATTACACCTCCAATGGGGGTTATCGTCTCAAATACAACAAATTAACTATCTTAAAAATTGACTTAAACATGAGATTAAATCAAAATAAGTACACAACAAAATTTAAATGAGAAAGAGGGTAGGAAAACTTAGTGATTGAGGTTGAAACGGTTGAAAATGTCCTCCTTGGTGGCTCAAAAGTAGCTCCAAGAAAGTTTTTAAAACCCTATACTTGTCTCCAACATGCTCCCAAGGCTTCCCTATGTACGGACTTGCTGAAAACTTCCTTAAATACACTTTCCCCAACCTGTTCCTTAAATAGGACCTGAAGTGCTGGAAACCTCGCAAAGTTAGTGTATGGGCGCCTTGGGTGTCGAGGGCGTCACATGGTGCCTTGCCACTTAATCTCCTCTCAAATGGTGTTTTTTGCATTAAGGACAAACATATTACCCATGGCTCCCTGTTTCATGGGGCTGCAACCAACTCCACGTGTGCTGCCATCCTCAGCCCAGCTATGGTGAGTGACGAGCCTTTTTACCCATCTCGTATCATTTAAATGAAGGAAGGAGACTAATCCTCGGTACAAAGTACCACAAACAAAGAAGAAGGAGAAGCGAAGAGAATAGAGAGCAAGAGAGATAAGAGACAATAGAGATAACACTAAAGCACAATTGTATTATGGAAAAACTTCCTCGGTGCCTGGTATTCAATGCTGATGCTTGTAGCTCAACCCGTTGGCGAGTGTTTAATCTAAAGCATAAATTAGACAAGTTCTAGTTGGATTACAACTTCGCTTTATTTATCAACAGGGACTCCTCAATTTGAGTTGCCATTTTTTTATGCTTCCATCCTGATGAAGATCTTTTGAAGATATTGTAGGAGAGTCCACTTCCACTTGGACGTCGCCAACAAGGAGTTTCCACATGGGATGAATCTTCCAAGGTTCTCTTGTTGAATAACCTGTCCCACAATGGTTCTCCCAAAGATCTTGATCTACTTTCCTTCTTGTGCTGGTCTCTCGTAATTCTGTTCGATTCAGAATCTACCAAGTTTCCTAAAGTTTCCTATTCCATTTAGGAAACTTGCCCATGTGATGATCCAGTCCAAATCACCATAAACGTTAGGAGCCTTCGCTCCTAAAATACCACATGGCATGTGGGGCCCAGTACAAAAGAAAATGAACCCCCCAAGTTGGTCCCAAGTGTTCGACGTCCAACCAACTGGGTGGCATTGTAGCCAACCGCTGGCCTTACTCGCATTGGTCTGTGTGCATGTATATGGTATGTTGATTGGGCACAAACAAATCTATATAAAATCACCCATACGCAAGTGAACATGTCACCACAAGTAATAAATTCCGTTGAGTTTGGTTCGTTTCCATAGGGACTTTTAACTCCGTACAAATATTAGCACTCGACACCAATATCTAGCTAACGAAATTAATAGGAGTTGCTACAAACACCTAATTTGCGCACTTAATCCTGTTAAAAACTAAGCAATGCTGTAAATAAAGATACATGCACACACGATAAAGACTGACAAGATAGGAGTCAGGGGAGGGGGGTGATTTCATGTAATTAGTGGAGGATTTATGCAATTTAGATTTATTTGTTAACTACAAAAACGTTAGCGGCTCAGACACGTGCAGTTCCCTTTATAGGATATTGCAACTGTATTCCCTTGATCAGATTAATCTAAAAGTCAGATTTGGGAATCCCATGCAGTTGGCAACCATGACCACGGGAAGTTACACGCTAATTAAAGTGTGTCCAGTCTAATTTGCCGATCCTCAGGTTCAACTAGAATATCAAGATAGATGTTTATTGTTCATAAATCAATCAACATGAAAAGCCGCACATTAATGACACTAATGTAAAGATAAATTACACTTAAAAAATCCGAATTTACATGAATCCTATCACAATATTATATTACATCACGACGCCCTATGGGTACTTAGCTACACAGTGTTAGGATTTGGGATGAATCCCATTCCAAATCCATACAAAGCATAATAAGCCAAGAAAACACAAAATATAGTAAATAAAAGATAAAAGAGTGAGAGAAAGGTTCCCTACGACTCCCAGTCTCCTTCTTTTTCCTTCCTTTGCTCCTTAGAAGTCTTTTGCCCTTACTCCAAAGCTTGCAAAACCTCTAGGTGCCAAGAGGTGTGATGGCCAAAGGACATTTTTCAAGCCTATTTATAAAGGATTCTGATGGATTCCCTTATCTTTTCTTCCCTAAGTGATCAGGTGCCAAGTGGCATCAAATGTGTTCCATGGCACCAAGTCCTGGCCCCGACCATGCTATCGCACGATACCATGTCACCATGCTTTATGATCCTTAGTCGCCGCCAGAGCTTGTACACTGGATTTCGGTGCCATGGTGCTCATGTACGAAGATGGGCACCCCTTCGCTGAGTTCGGAAGCCAGGGCGCGGAACCCAGAAAACCATTTATGCTCCTAGCGCTCCTGCGCTGACTCCGATGCCGAGGCGCTCGACACTTCTCCGTTTTCCTTGCTCACAAACCCATTCCTTTTACCACAACTTTGATGCTGGTGCCATGTTGTGTCGGCCACTCTGCTCCTGTTGAGATAATTCTGACACTGTGGCCTCGACCCTGGCACGATGTGGCGTCATTCATAGTGTTGTTCTCTCCTTCTTGGCGCCAAGCCTTTCATCATCTTGTGCAAGAAAATTTTTTCTAGAACTCGTATTTGAGTCTAGATTTATGTTTACATATATGTTTGGAGAGATATTTCTCACATATTATAAATATTTTCATTCTAGAACTCGAATGAGTCGAGTGTTCCAAATATTTTGATGTATTTGAGATATTAGCCCTTAGGGGTTGTAGTGATTGCACTTTGTTCTTATATTAGTTGATTTCTCATTGTTTGTGGTGATTTTATATATATTGGTATGTCTATGAGTGCGCGAAGCTTCTGTTACATGGTGATGGAAGTGTAGTGCGCTAGTGTTAGGCGTAATCAAGCAATAGTGCGATTGACTGTTGGGATGCTTTGTGCTCTGAGATATTGACGACCTCTTTGTGTAAACTTGATGTCCCCGTTGACACTGAGAGGGTCTACTGGGACAGACACCCATCAATCAGTGTGTGATCCCAAAATAAACTTTAAGTTACACATTGGCAGGTGAGGTGTGCGGTGGTGGACTTCGAGAGAAGCGTCTTGATATACTTGGTTGGGTTGGCAGCGCTGATGGGACTTTGATTTTTAGATCCTTAAATTTGATAGACAATACAGCTAAGGAGGTAGGCACGGTCCTAGCGCCTCAAGAGAGTGCTACACGTACGGAATTCCAGAGTAGTTAATCACACCCATAGTGCTCAATTAACTCCACTAAATCAGACTTGCAGTAGGATTAGGATTACTTTAGTTTAAATCTAATTCTCTTTAGATTAACTTCGCTAGATATAATTAAACAGACAAAATTATAGTGTTCAATCCCACTTCCCTGTGGATTGGACCTGGAATCTCCAATGAATTACTTGTATGACGTGTGCACTTGTGCATACATTGCTCAATCTATCTAGGTTCGATTTAGGCCAACCAAGTTTTTGGCGCCCTTTCCAAGGAACTGTTTGGTTGACACTATTATCAGTCCAAGTTAATTGCAGTCTTGTCGTAGTTACGTGTTTTTGCTTTGTTTGTTTCGTAGTTAAATTTTTTATTTAAAAAAACTATAAAAAGAGATTTTGAAATTGGTTTGATTTATTTCTTGCAAGGATGGTATATGTGTTTTGAATGATGTTTTTTAATTAAAATAAATCCATGTTTAGGAAAAATTATGAGGAGAATGATAATGCTTTTTGAGGTCCATCTTCTAGCAACTCCTAACCATGCGATCTCTCAAGACCAAGGGAGTTTGCTACAAGCCGCCCATATTGCTCTCCCTTTTGGGCAAGCTACTCCATCATAGGGAGAGCAATGTGGCGGTCCCTCTTATGAGACATATGATTCATGTTGGGGTAGTAATCCACATTCATGATGGGAGTGCAATTCAGTGCACAAGTATGTGTCTGATCAACATAGACCAACCTACTCTCCCAAATTTTACCAAACCCCACACACCACCCCAAGATCTCAATGGTGAGTCAAGTGAGAAATTCTATTACAGTAACTTGAAGGACTAGAGAATTTCAGAAAGGAGGAAGGGGGAATTAGTGCCTTTTGTCAAGAAGTAGCCAATTCAATAAGACCACCATGTGAGTATGAAAAACCTGTTGTAAATAGTGGTCTTAGTTGAGAAGAACCTGATTGGTCATACCCTTGTTGCATAAAACCATCACCACTACCCTCATCCCAAGTAGCAACCAATGGATCTTCTATTGAAGAGATTTCCTCAGTTTCAATGCAAAGGATAGACCAGTCTCTTAAAAATTTAGAGTCTTGAGTAGATAGGTTGTGCAAGTTTCTTAGTGGAAAAAAAGAGAAAAAATATTAACGGTCAACCAATAGGGAGTCCTAGGGAGAAAAATATTGATAATGGGCTATTTCAGCCTAAGATGTCCCCGAGGAGTGAGAGCGATCTAGAGGAGATAGTGGAACCACCATTAGAGGAGCAAAGAGTGATTTGAGTGTGAGAGTATTATTTTTAGGAGTGATATTGAAGAATTCTGGCTCTATGACCCAACATTTGATGCCTCTTCCCAATCACATTTTGGATATTCCTTTAGTGATTCGATATACAATGGCCATATAGAAAATAACCTACACTTGAAAGAGAGTAGCTTACTCTCTTCCTCACTTGAAGAGGGACTGCAACAGGATGAGAATTTTGAAGAGGGTGAGATGGAAAAGAATGCATGTTTTGGAGAAGGTATAAAGCACAATGAAAATCTTGAGAAATATCCCTTTGAACCTGATTGGACTTGGGAGGCAGTTCAATTTGAAGTGCCAATTTCAGAGAGAAGAGATGGACAAATCTAGATGATCTTGCTGAGGTCAGACACTCACCCCATACATCAACCTTAGCTTCAAGGTTGAGATATTTATTTGAAAAGGTTGGTGGGGTTCATGAACATCTTTCACAATTTCGGTTGTGTAAATTTTTGAGGCAAGGTGTAAATTTCTCCCATTCTTTTCTTGAGCCACTTGGGAGATACATGAGGAGAAGTGCGCTGATCAAAGACAAGTGGCCCAACTTCCCTTTTGATCTCAGAGGAATGGGATGAGATATCTCTCTTTGCTGTGTCTTTCTTTGAATAAAAAGATCTTATGATCTCTAGTTTAGGCATATTTTTAAATTTACTAGTTTAGCTGTTTTGATTTATGTTTAGCATGAGTGTGTTCTAAACTCAATGAGTTAGTGAATTTATTTTTTCATGCCTTAAATAAAAAGATTGAGTGAAAGGATATTTTTGAAATAAAACTTTGCAATTACAAGGAGAAGTTTCAGTTGCATACCATTGTCATGTCTTCAAGTTTGAGATCATTAACACAAGAGAGTAATTTATGCATTGTGTTAAAATACAATAGTTTGGTTTCAATTCCCTCTATTTCAGAAATCATGTGCTTTTAGTTAGTGTTTTAATTCTCGGTTTATTTTTGTTTTAAATTGAGCTGCCATATTCTCACTTTTGTTGGCATGACTTGAGCCATTTTTCAGAGTTTGCTACAAATGCAAATCTCCTAGGTTGATCATCACAATGGAGGAGAAATGCTTCATTCAGTTGATGTAGTGTCACCAGAGAGTTTTCTCTACCCTCTCTGTACTTATATTTGTTGTATGATCTATATTGATGACAATGTTGAATTTATGTTTGGGGGTGAGGTTGCAATTTGCATGCATTCATCTATGTATTCATTCATTCATTCATGAATTTGCATCTATCTTGTATGATTTTACATTACATATAGATATTTCCTTGCTGAGGAATGCATTGTGGTGATGATCATGGTTGTGAATTGAGAATGAAATTGTGTGGGGGCTCGGTCACTAAGTGAATAGCTAGACTCAGTATATTTAGATCCTTGCGGTGATGATCATGCTTGGAAACAGAGAATGGAATTGTATGAACTTATAGAGAAGTGTCCAGACATATGTGGTCGGCTTGGTAGCGCTGATGGGCCTTTGATTTATATGTTTGATTTCAAGAGACAATAGGGCCAAAGAGAGAGGCACGGTCGTTGCACCTCGAGGGAGGGCAACACATATAGGAATTAAGGGTAAGCTCAGTAGTTCATTCAGCACCTCGAGTAGGGAGTGTTGACTTATTTACTTCACAGCACACCCCATTCATGTTTTGGCTCCATTGCCAGAACTTTTACTGATATCAACAAAGATCCTTGATCCTGTAGTCTAGACTTATCTAGGATTTATATTTTTTTTTGTTTGTAGGATTTTCATTTTCAAAGTTTATTGAATTGTAGGATAGATAGATTTATACTTTATTTGATATACTAATCCTTTTTTCCTTCTCTTTATTGTTACCATTACTGTTTTTTTAATGTTAACGGCTTTGTATCTTTTGTTGCTAGTAAGGATTTTGTGATCGAAGATCCAAGCTGACGAATCTGTGTACGCAAGAAGAGAGAGGATTATAATTTCTTCCCCTGGACCCTAAGATTGAAAGAACATTAAGGGGTTTGCGCAAGAAAAGAAAGCTATCTTCTACTTCTCTAGTTCAAGAAATGGCAGATGAGATAGACTAGAACGTTAAATGATTTTGCAGTTCCCCAAGTTGACGAACTCCATTCTAGCTTCCGGAGGCATGCCATTCAGACTAAGACATTTGAAATTAAGCCCTCCATTTTACAAATGATTCAGTGTTCAGTACAATTCAGTGGTCTCTCAAATGAGGACCAAATTCTCATATCTTTGATTTCTTTGAAATCTGTTTCACTTTTAAGCTCAATGACGTGTCAAAGGATGCTATGAGATTTCGTCTATTCCCATTCTCTCTAGAGACAAGACAGAGCACTGGTTGCAGTATTTACCATCGGAGTCTATAGTTACATTGAGCGATCTGGCCCAGAAATTCTTGGCCAAGTATTTTCCCCTGCTAAGACAGCCAAGCTAAGAAATGATATAGCAGCCTTAAGACAACACTTGAGTGAAACCCTCTATGAGGCATGGGATAAATTCAAGGAGCTTCTGAGGAAGTGTCCATACCATGCTCTACCAAAATGGATGAAAACCCATACATTTTAAAACTGGGTACAGCCCCAGAAGAAAACTATTCTTCATACTACAGCCAATGGTTCCCCGATGAACAAGTCTTTTGAATAAGTGATGTGTGTAGAATGTACATAGTTTTTATCCCATGTTTCATTATAAGCTGATTAAATTTTCACTAGGTTTTGGTGTTTATTTTTAGGTTAAAGTGCCAACAAATGGAAAACACCAATATATGGTCAACGGAGATCAACTATGCAAAAATGGTCAAAAAACACCCCAAAAGGGGCAAAATTGAAGCCAGTGCCACAAGGTGCCAACACTGAAGCCACGGCCCCAAGCAAGTAAAGCAGTCATAGGAAGTGATGCCACACAGTACCAACGCCTGAGGCATGGCCTCACTCTATCAGCAACGTTACGGAAGCAAGCGCCGTATGGTGCCAGTACCTGTGGTGCAGTGCTGGCTTGTCATGGGCTTTTATGGTGGAAAATGGTATGAACTGAGTGCCCGATCGCTCAGATCAGTGCACGGGCATGGGGGATTATTAAAGTTTGTGGGTTGTGTGCTTCAAAGCCCAAAACCAGCGCAGAGACGCCTGAATTGCATTCAAGCGCCCCCAGAAGATTGGTCCCAGTTCAGGGGCACAGGCAGCTACAAGAGAACAATAGTGGTGCCACAGCATCGTGAGGTGTCATGGTGGCTCTAGGACCTGCCTAAACAGGAGGCATCTGGCGCCACATGGTGCCAGACTACTGAGGGCTGAGAAAACTTGGGAATTCCGAATGTTTCCCCTATAAATAGGTGTAAAGTATCCAATTCTGTACGCCTCCATACCTTGGAGTCACTGCAAGTAGTGGAGTAAGGACAAAACACTTCAGAAGCTCAAAGGAAGAGAGGAGCAGGAGATTGGGGCTAGAAGGGAAGATTTGTATTCCTCTTTTTGCTCCTTATTTTCCATAATGTGTTAATTTAACTTTAGATGTATTCTATTGTAAAGTAATTAGTTTTTTTGCAATCTTCTTCATGTTAAGCTAAGTTCCGTTAAGGGGGTTGTGATTGTAATGTAAATTATCGAAAGAATTCAGGTAATTTCATTTTTTAGAGAGTAATCAATCCAAATCTTAGTGTGATTAATGTGATGTTTTTGAATGTTAATTAATTGACAACCAATAAATAGCTATTCGATGTCCCTTTTGAGACCGATAGGATATACTGGGATAGACACACAATAGTCAAAATGTGTTCCCAAGATGGCTGGGAGGTCTGGCTGGTGGTAGGGTGAGGGATGCACAAGTAGACTTCAAAATAAGCGTTTTAACACACGTGGTCTTTGGAGGTAGGGTGAAGGTCTCTAATTAGATTTTGACCTCTGAAGACTATAGAGCTACCTAAGGGGGTACAGTCCTATAGTTCTAGAAGGTCATACACGTAATGGACTCTTCGATTCACTAATGGTGCTTAAGTACTCAATAGAATAGATTTGCATGAATCCTGCAATAATTGCATTAGTTATACCCCAGCCCCATTCTTCCAACTTTTATAGGTTTGTGCTTACGTATTTTTCAGTAAGGACACGATAAATAAGGTATTGAGAACTCCTCACATTGAAAAAGAAGAGTTTTATACATTATAAAACAAGGTGGGTACGGAAGAGGTCACCAAATTTATCTGTCCTGAAGGGACTATTGGGAAGATGGTAGGAAATGAGTACAAGTCCTTTCCTAGGAAGGACTTGACCAAGAAAGCTACAATGTCACTATTAAGTGCTAGACTCACTCCAACCTCATATTACTCTGCTGTCACGAAGGCCATAACTAGTAATTAATTTTGATCTCTTGAATAAATAATTTCACTAAACCTTTCTGGTTTTGCATTACAAGAATCACTCTGTGCTCGAAGTGGAGTAAAATGAAGAGCCATATACAAAGCACAACCAGGGAGTCACCTTACCCTCTTTTTCATTTTAAATTTCAATTAAAATATTCAGGACAATGTTTAATTTAAGTTTGGGGGAGCGAGTAGCATGCTACAAAGTTAAGTGATTCAATTCTAACTTGCATGACTGAGCTTATTCAATGTGAAGTGTAATAAAAATTGCAATTCTCCTTTACATTGGTAAAACTGAGTTTTACAATTATCAGTCATTAGTTTTATGGTTTTATTAAAGAGTCTAGCTAACCTAAAAATTCTATTATGCCACATGCTATTATGCTAATATTGCTATCTCATTAGTGCTTGGTGCGTGGATTCAATGTTGGTTATACAATGATTGTTTACTCTAGGATGCTTGAACGAAGTTTGAATGAAGCTCAAGGTAAAATAGATAGAGAATGTAATCTGAACAGATGAATTAGCCCATGTTTGGGCCTTTGAAGCCTATGCAAACTGAAATGTTTTTTAGCCTATGCAAACTGAAATGTTTTTCAATCAACTCTTTTTCACTTCACCTCATTAACTTATTTTTGTATTTAACTTTCTACTTGCATTACCCATCATTAAAATTGCATAACTAAATTAGGTTGGAGTTAAAACTCTTACGACACAATCAGAAGAAGCAATTGGGTGCAGGCAAGCAATAAAAAAAGAAAAAGAAAAATACTAGCAAAGAAAGTATAGTCATAAATTCAGTGGGTATCAAAATATGACTTATCCGATGTCATAAAGAAATTGAAATTCCAAAATATGAGAAAATGTGAAAAATGGTTATCAACTGTCCAAAGCTTAACTTTGGCCGAGTAGTCATATATTAGTATGGGAGCTTCAACTGAACTACATCTGGTTAAGTTTTGAAAGCTAAATTGAATAACCTTTCATGATTTACCTTTTTTTATTTACCCTGGTCCCTAGCCCCATTACAACCGATAAAAGTTCTCAGGATCTTTTCTTCATCTTTCTACAATTAGTGGAGAGTAAATTTTGAAATTAGTTTATAGAATCTTAGCAGTGAATTCTTAATTGCATAGAAAGTGGATTGATGGAGAGATCATCAAACGAGAAAAACTGTAGGAGTGGTTAAGTTGAGAGGCAATTAAAAGTGTTTTGGTGAGTAAACAGTCCAAAGAAGACCACAGAATAAATGAACCCTCAGTAGGAATTTTAACATTTCTATTGTAATTTTAATTGTATGAATACCTGATCACATTTTGATTATCAAGATAAATTATTGGCTTTTGGTATTAAGGCCTTTGCTCTAACACAAGAAAGTACATAAGTTTGGGGGTATTTCATGAGTGCAAAATGTGCATCGGTTTTAGCCCGTGTTTCATTAAAAAGTGAGTCAATTTTCACTTGTTTTTTGTGTTAATTTGTAGGATAAAGTGCCAAAACGTGAAAAACAATAATTAGAGGTGAATGGAGCTCATTTATTCAAAAATGGGTAGAAAACACCCCTATGCAGTAAAACAGAAGCTGGCACCACAAGGTGTCAACACTAAAGCTACAACGCCAATGTCAGACCGACAACGTCATTCATCAGTTATGTCATAGTAGCCAGCACCACACCGCACGGACACCAGTTCTGAGGCGTTGCCTTGTCATCTGCATTTACAGTGGAAACTGGGTACGTGCTGATCGCCTGAGTGCCTGGATCAGTGCAGTGGTGCCAGGGGGTGATTATAGTCTCTAGGTAGAGCGCCCCTACACCCAAAATATGTGCAGAGGCATCCGAGTTCACACTCGAGCGCCCCCAAAAGATAGTCCCAGGGCATAAGGAGCTGGCAGCCACAAGAGATAACAGTGGCACCACGGTATCGTGGGCCGTTATGGTGGAGCCAATACCTGGCGCCACGGGAGGCATCCAGGTCCACGCAGTGCCAGACTACTTCGGTAAAAGAAAATTAAAGGATTCAAGATGTTACCCCTATAAATAGGTGTTAAGAATCCGTTTCGGTGATCACGTCTCCATGCCTTGGAGGCAGCACAGTAAGAGCAAAATACTTCAGAAGCTCAAAGGAAGGAAGGAGGAGATTGGGCATAGACGAAAAGCTTCCTATTCCTCTTTTCACTCGTTATTTCTATATCTTGTGTTACTTTAGCTTGAGATGTATTGTAATGTAATGGATTGTGTGTTATTCCTAATCTTAATCATGTTTAGCTAAGTTCCTTTAAGGGGGGTTGTGATTGTAATGTAAATTAACAAAAAGATTCATGAAATTTCATTATATTAGAGAATAATCAATGGTAATCATAGTGTTGTTAATGTGATTCTTTTGAATGTAAATTGATTGACGACCACTTAACATCTATCGATGTTCTCGTTGAGACTGATAGGGTATACTTGAATAGACACACATTAGTCAACATGTGATTCCCAAATTTGGTGGGAGGTCTTCCAGGTGGCAGGGTGAGGGATGCGCAAAAAGACTTCGAAATAAGCATCTTGACGCACATGATCTCTGGAGCTAGGGTTTTGAACCCTCTAATTAGCTTCTTGACCTGGAAAGACAATATATCGAATTAATTGGTACGTTCGTATAGTTCGAACAACTTATTCGTGTACTGGACTCTCCGATCCACTAACGGTACTTAAGAATTAACCAATAGAATAGATTTGGATGAATACTCCACTAATTGCATGAATCACAGCCCCGACACCATTCTTCCAGTATTTATTGTGGGTGGGTGTATCTTTCTACAGAAATTCTTTTTTTAATAAAATATTTGTACTTCTTTGAATTAGTGTGATTAGGAGTTTATTACATAATTTGGATAGTTAGTTATAGTTACAGAGTAATAATTTTAGTATGTAGTTACTAGTCCGTGAGGAGGCGAATTGGATTAACAGGAATTTAGTATGTAGTTACAATTCCTCTTAATTTAAGAAGATCAGTTTGCACCAAATAACAAGCTTATTAACTCATTGAGAACATGGCTTCTAACATTGACCCATGGCATTCTTAGGGGGGTGGTGAGAAAACCTGCTGGTATGTATGTGGTAGATACTTCCACAAGCAGCCCTATAAAAGAGGGGAGAATCCTTACAAGTTTTATCTGCCAACCATCAATTCACGGAGAGTGAGAGCTGTAGGGGAATAGGACACAAAAATGAAGTCTGTCCATCCACGGTCAAACAGTTAATTTTACAAGTAATAGGATGGGCCAAAACCATCAATATTCAAACACTTGCAATCTGTGGGTAGAGAAATCACCCCAATTTTTGTAGGAAAACCATTAAAATACTCCACCCACGAATAGAAACCCTCTAATTTGTGGCAAACAGCAGCAATATCAGACACCCTATCAAGCTGAGAAGAAACAAACCCTTCAAAATCTGGTGGTGCAGTTTGTGCAAAACTATGATGGCAGCCTGAAATACATTGAAAACTAAATAAGGCAGTGTGTCACGCCACTAGATTATGCGAAGCACAATCTTGATCCGAAGTAGCATGCGGCCTAGCCTCCAAGCCCGTCTGGATGCTAGTCAGCCTCTTGGAAGAAGTTTAGCTCAAGAACACTCCGTTCTTGGTGCTAGAACTCTCTCTAAACTCAAGCACAAAGGAGACTCCGAATTTGGGAGGAAAGAACTCTTCTATTGAATGAATGAATGAGTTACAAGCCTTTGTACATGGCTATTTATAGATTACAAAACCTCCCATGGTTGGTGACACCTATCAAGCACTTCTCTAAGTGCTTGCCAACCAATGCCAACTAATGCCAACCCATAGATTCCCACTAACTCTATGAGTTGTTGCCAACTAGCAAGCACTCCCTCCTTGTGTTTGCCAACTCATAGCCAACTCATGTATGCCACCTCATTTGCCTAGTCACGAGCCACCTCATGTGCCACATCATACACGTGCCATGTCATCCGCCTCGTCATCGGTTGATAGTTGGTCTTGTGCCTCTTTGTCGGTTGGTTGTCCATGCGCATTAGTGTGCGCGTCCGCCCTTGTTGCATGTCCATGTTCCATGCATATCGCACATTTTGGTATGGGGAAGTCGCGCCTCGTTTCATTCTCCCACCGCCATAAGGCAGACGTCCTCGTCTGCATACGCTCCTGATATGCTTCGACCTCTTTCTCGAATTGCCAAAGCTCTGCTGCTTCATGCCAAGTTGCTTCGCTTTCTGGTTCTCTCTTCCACTTCACTAAAAATTCTGTGGAACGTGGCTTGCCTCTTTGACGTACCTCTCTATGAGTTATTACATAATCTACTTTCTTAGTAAAAGTAGTGGATACATCAAGGGGTGCTCTGGGCTTTACAATTCTTTGGGGGTCTGAGTCGGAAAAGTAAGGTTTGATGTTACTTACATGGAATACGTTGTGAATACGCATCCTCTTCGGTAGTTGCACCTTGTATGCTAGCTTCCCAATCTTCTAAATAATGGGAAAGGGTCCTTCGTACCTTTTTATCAAACCTTTGTTCTTGGTCCTCAACAACTTGAATTGTTCCGTCCTCATCTTTATGAGAACAAGGTCTCCCACCTTGAACTCAACATCTCGCCGCTTCAAATCCGCAAATTTCTTCATGCGCTTGCTGGCATGTTGCAAATATGATCGGGCTAGTTCCGTCCTTTCTTTCCAACGCTTAAGTAGAAGGTGGGCTGCTGGGCACTTACTTGATTTTTCTGGAATAATGCTTACTGGTACTAACGGTTGTTGGCCAGTTGCAAGTTCAAAGGGGCTATGCCCTGTGGCTTCACTTTTCTGCATGTTGTATGAGAATTGGGCCACATCAAGGAGCTCGGGCCAATTCTTCTGATTTGCACTGACGAAATGCCTAAGGTATTCCTCAAGAAAGGCATTTATCCGCTCCGTTTGCCCATCTGTTTGAGGATGAAAGCTGGTGGAAAGGTTAAGAGTAGTTCCAAGCAACTTAAAAAGTTCGGACCAAAACTTACCCGTAAATCTTGGATCTCTATCGCTTATAATCGTCTCCGGCACACCCCAAAGCTTCACCACATGTGATAGGAATGCCTTGGCTGTTTCTTCGGCTGTGCAATCGTTTGAGACGGCTATAAAAGTCCCATACTTGGAGAATCTATCCACCACCACCAAAATGGAACCCAAGCCTTCAGCTCGCCTTAGGCCAGAAATGAAGTCCATGCTTACGGACTCCCATGGGCGCCTCGGAATGGGAAGAGGGTCCAACAAGCCAGCAGGTCTTCGTCTCTCCACTTTGTCTTGTTGGCATACCAAACAGGTGCGCACGTACTCCTCAACATCAACATCAAGTCCGGGCCAATAGTAGTGCCTAGACAAGAGTGCAATAGTCCTTCTTTGGCCAGGATGGCCAGCCCACAAGGTATCATGGAACTCGCGTAGCAGCTCCTTGTGCAAACCCTCATATTTTGGTACAAATAAACGCTTCCCTTTCGTGTATAGCAGTCCGTCGCTAACCCAAAAGCGTCTTGTTTCGCCCATGATCACGGCTTGTTCCAAGCGACATGCTGTGGCATCACTCCGTAGCCCCGCACGGATTCGATCAAGTATAGAGGTACTAACCTGAGTCACAGCGGCAACACTCGTGAAGTCGGCTTTGCGGCTAAGTGCATCAGCAACATTGTTGGTCTTCCCAGATTTGTACTCCGTTTCAAAGTCGAATTCCGCTAGGAAGTCTTGCCAACGTGCTTGCTTCGGGCTTAACTTCTTTTGTGTGAGGAAGTAGCTTGAGGCAACGTTGTCCGTTTTTACCACGAACTTGGACCCCAATAGGTAGTGCCTCCAGGTGCGTAAGCAATGTACAATTGCTGTCATTTCCCTCTCTTGAATAGTATATCGCTGTTCGGTTTCATTGAGCTTTCGACTTTCGAATGCGATAGGGTGCCCATCCTGTTCAAGAACACCCCCAATAGCAAAGTTAGAGGCATCCGTAATTACCTCGAATGGCTTGCTGAAGTCTGCTAGCTTCAATACGGGTTCCTCCACCACAACTTGCTTCAATTTCTCAAATGAAGCTTGGCATTTGTCCGTCCAATGCCATTGTTGTTTCTTCTTCAAGAGGTCCGTTAGAGGTGCTGCTATTGCTGAAAACCCTCTGATGAATCTTCTGTAGTAGTTCACGAGGCCAAGGAAACTCCTCAAGTCCCCAACCTTAGTTGGCACGGTCCACTCGGAAATAGCTTGAACCTTCTTTAGATCCATCCAAATCCGTCCGCCGCCAATCCAATGTCCAAGGAAAGACACTTCTTCCAACCCGAAAGAATATTTTTCCCTCTTTACATAGAGGGAATTCTCCCTTAACACCTTGAAGACCTGCTTTAGGTGTTTTACATGATCCTCTAGATTTGGGCTATACACCACAATGTCATCTAAGTAGACGACTACAAATTTATCAAGGAAGGGTGAAAATACTTGATTCATAAGAGTACAAAATGTAGCTGGGGCGTTTGTTAAGCCAAAGGGCATAACAAGAAATTCGTATGACCCATACCTGGTTACACAAGTGGTCTTCGCCTCATCTCCTTCCGCGATCCGAACTTGGTAATATCCGGATCTCAAGTCCAGCTTAGAAAATACTCTTGCATGCTTCAATTGATCAAAGAGATCAGCAATCAAAGGAATATGATACTTGTTCTTGACGGTTACCTTGTTTAGTGCTCGATAATCGATGCAAAGACGCATAGAACCATCCTTCTTTCTTTGAAATAGCACCGGCGCTCCATACGGTGCTTTGGAGGGCTGAATGAACCCAGCTTCTAGTAGTCCACCCAATTGCTTCTTGAGTTCCTCCAACTCCTTAGGCGCCATGCGGTACGGTGCCTTTGCTTGGGGTTTGGTACCCGGTTCCAACTCGATGGTATGATCAACACCTCTTCTAGGGGGAAGGTGGGGCGGCAACTCCTTAGGCATGACATCTTTGAACTCCTCCAGGACTTTGGTGACTTCTTTCGGTGCTGGAGTTGAGTTTCCTTCATTGTCCTCTACAAGAGCTGCAACATAGGTATGATCCCCTTGCTTAAGACCACGCTTAAGCTGCAGGGCCGTTAACATTGCATCCTTTCTCTTTACATCATGTACTTGTGATTCGGAAAGAGTACAAGGGCCACCCTCATCAAGGATTCCTACTACCCCCAAATATGGCATTACAAATGCCTTACAATTGTTCAAGAAATCCATCCCCAAAATAACACTAAAATCATACATGGGAACAATGGTGAAATCAAGAGTACCCACCCATTTGTCCAAGGTAACACCAACGTTTCTAGCAACACCAATTACGGCCTTTGCCTTGAATTCACAGCCTTGATTCGACTGTTGTCCGCTTCCAACTTCAATTTAAGGCGATTTGCCTCCTCCTCGGAGATGAAGTTGTGGGTTGCCCCGGTGTCTACCATTGCCTTGGTCTTACTTCCATTCAAAATTAAGTCCAAGAAAAATAGATTTCGTTTAGGCCTTACCGATTGGGTAGTCTTTTCACTACATGTCCGTACCGAGTTGAGCAATGCCATAGAACTCATGCGCGGCTCTCCCCCATTGTGCTTTGTATCTCCTTCTCCGGAAAGAGAGTTCAACACTTTCACCTTTGGGCAATCCTTAGCAAAATGTTCGCCTTCACAAACAAAACATCTTACTTTCCTATAGGACTTACCTTTCTCGGTTTTCTTCTTCTTATCATCAAACTTGAAGCTTGAGTCCTTCTTCTCAGGTTTCTTCTCAAAACTCTTTTTCCTTTCGTCATCCTTCTGGTCTTTCGTGCTATAGGAGTTTTTAGAACCCACCTCTTTGGTCTTTCGTTCATACTCCGTAAGCCTCTCCGCCGTAGACAAAGCTGTGGCCAAAGTCTTCACTTCCCGCCTCCTTAATTCTTGCTCCGCCCAAGGTTTTAAACCAGCAAGGAAAGAAAAGAGTTTGTCCTGATCGGACATATCATTAATGCATAACATTAGAGAAGTAAACTTTTGTACATACTCTCTAATCGTGCCTTCTTGTTTCAAAGCTCTCAACTCCTTTCGAGCTTGATATTCCACGTCCTCAGGAAAAAATTGAGCCTTCAATTCTTTCTTGAAGTTGTCCCATGTGTTGACGGTAGAAGTGCCTAATTCCACATCAGTTTCCCTTCTTCTCCACCATAGAAGAGCATCATCAACAAGAAACATAGAAACAGTAATAACCTTTGCGCCTCGCTGAGATTAGCATTAAAGAAGTACTTTTCTACTTGGTATAGGAAGTTATCAATGACTTTAGGATCTCTTACCCCATTGAAAGGTTTCGGTTCCGGCACTTTGATCTTGCTTGTAGTTCCATTCGTGTTTGCACCTCCGTTCGCAATGACACGCTCCAACAAGGCAAGTCTTGTCCGTAGCTCATCCATCTCGTTCTTCATTTCGTTCTTCACTTCATCGAGGTTCCCTCGGAATACCGCCATAGCGCTATACACATTTTCTTCCAACGATTGAACCACTTCTGGACTTCCATTTCCAGAACTAAGGTTCTCACGGACTTGTTCTTCCAATTCCGAACAACAAGCCTCTACCTTCTCGATCCTATCCTCAATTGAAGAAAAACGAAGTTCAGATTTAGACATTCGTTCCTTACCTTTGAGTTGAACGTTTTCTGCCTCCGAAGTCGCCATTGGATTGATTCCCGCTCTGATACCAGTTGTCACGCCGCTAGATTATGCGAAGCACAATCTTGATCCGAAGTAGCGTGCGGCCTAGCCTCCAAGCCCGTCTGGATGCTAGTCAGCCTCTTGGAAGAAGTTTAGCACAAGAACACTCCGTTCTTGGTGCTTGAACTCTCTCTAAACTCAAGCACAAAGGAGACTCCGAATTTGGGAGGAAAGAACTCTTCTATTGAATGAATGAATGAGTTACAAGCCTTTGTACATGGCTATTTATAGATTACAAAACCTCCCATGGTTGGTGACACCTATCAAGCACTTCTCTAAGTGCTTGCCAACCAATGCCAACTAATGCCAACCCATAGATTCCCACTAACTCTATGAGTTGTTGCCAACTAGCAAGCACTCCCTCCTTGTGTTTGCCAACTCATAGCCAACTCATGTATGCCACCTCATTTGCCTAGTCACGAGCCACCTCATGTGCCACATCATACACGTGCCATGTCATCCGCCTCGTCATCGGTTGATAGTTGGTCTTGTGCCTCTTTGTCGGTTGGTTGTCCATGCGCATTAGTGTGCGCGTCCGCCCTTGTTGCATGTCCATGTTCCATGCATATCGCACATTTTGGTATAGGGAAGTCGCGCCCCGTTTCACAGTGGCTAAAACAATGAACATCAGACGGACTGGAATTCTACTGAGAAATATGGAACCAAAACTTAAGGAAAAGGGAGTAGAATGAGATCACAGCAGTGCTGTAATTACACCCAGTTGTCAGTGTACTAGTGGGAAGGATATTGGAACCCTCACAGTTGATTGTATTATTGGAGAGACCGTTTGTAGAAAATCCTTATGTGATTAAAGTTCCAATGTCAATGTGATGTCATACTCAATGTACTCTGATTTAGGTATCAGGAAGAGGCGAGAACAAGCAAGGGAGCTGATGTTGGCCAACGGCTATGTTACACAGCCCATGGGAAAAGCAATCAATTTGCCGAAATGATTAGGGAAGTTTCTATATACTGTGGATTTTACAATATTAGACATGAAAAGCCACAGGAACATAGCCCTTATTCTAGGAAGGTCCTTTTCAGTTACCTCACGAACAATCATAGATGTGGAAATGGGTGAAATCATTATGAGATCCCCAAAGGAAAAGAGTGAGGAATATGTTACCTTATACATATATGAGCATGATGAGAAACTGATATATAATGAAGGGGGAGGTAAGAAGATAAGCCTAGCTGGTAAATCCGCCACTGAAGTGGGGAGCAACTCTGAGGGAATCCTAATCACATTATAAAACCCAATTATAAGAGAATAACATTCCCATATCCTTGAATATATAAGGTTGTTGTGAATAGAAGAATGGGTTAAAGCTCCTTCTAACTTAATGAAGCAAGTCCAGGAGAGAAAAGATGAAGTTGACCAAATTCATTATCTAATCCATAAAAATAAAATTTAAAGAAAGAGGGTGGAAAGCAAGTTTGTTATAAAGGAGATAAAGATGTCCAGCGAAAATCAAACTGAGAGATACCTTCCTCAAAATATATACCAGAATCTCGAGGGTTGTCTGGTAAAATGGAAGGAAAAAGTTACGAAACTCATTTACATTCCTGCTACAATGAGAACAATTTAGATTTTTATGGTTGGGGTGCATCATTCTGAGGTCAATGTTCAGTGCATATCATGAAGCATGTTATTTGAAGTGGTGATGAAAATGCATAATGAAAAAAATGAGGTAAATTTTAAATTTTTGGAGATAAGATATTCACTCTGATAGCTGAATGACCACCTTTACTGACAGAATGTGGAATGAAAGGAGGTGCACCGAGTTGATTATTTCAGGATTCTAGAACTAATCCTTTGTGAAACTCAAGGGGAAATCGCGGTGAGACCCCACTAAGGAAATGGCATAAGCAATTTTGGGACCGATTGAGTCTTTCTAGCCACCCATGTTCATACCACAGTCAAACAAATTTTGAGCCGACATTTACATCATTTTTTTAAAAACCACAATGTTTAGCTGAGAAGCCCATTTGATCCTGTCAAGCTCTTTTATTCACCTATCTTTTCCAAGTGCTATGATGTATCTGAATTGGAACGACCCTCTTGCTCGGACTCCTACTTATAAACTGATCAACAAATGAGAGGCTAAGGAAGTAAGAGAAGTGAAATCCCCTAGTGAAGCTACATGGTGTAATGGCTGGACAACTTGAATTTTTTATTTATTATTTTAATGAGCACCAATTTGGATCACATGCCTGTAGCATGAATCATGCTTGCATTTAAATGGAGGCACTCAGTTGAGATTAAACAAGGATTTAAGTTTGTGGGTAATTGATTAGTAAAATTCATGTCAGTTTTTACCCTTATTTATTCATTACGTTTCGACTAAATTTGGCTGGTTTAAGTCCATTTCACTTTTCATATGCAAGACATTCATCAAACAAGTCCAAAGACCAACAATGAAGAATATCAGGCTAAAAGAGCCTGAAACAGAATGACGTTGCCAATGTTCCAATCCAAGTATTAGAGCTTGCACCACATGACTTCACAGAGCACAGCTATGGCACCACATGACTTCACAAAGCACAGCTATGGCACCACATATAGCATTCCAATAGGCAGAGTGCAGGATTCACACATAGTGCATCTGGTTCGCACAACATTGTGGCAGGCAAAGGACACAAGTGTCAAAATTTGTTACAAGAGCTAGAGCTACCGCCTAAATGCTTTGAAGCCCTACCACAATCTGAGGCCCCGACCTTGGTGACCTTGAAATCCTTGTGCTGGTACGAGGCCCCAGCCTCATTAAGTCGGTCCTAGTCCGGACATGCCACAAGGATGGGAAAAATAGTCTAGCGCATCAGTTGGGGATTTTGATGCCAGTGCCATCGAGCTGCAAAAGGGTGAAAAGTCAATGTCATACCATGCTGCCTATCAATAGAAGGAAAATACGAACTTACAAGATGTCAGGCAGAGATGGAAAATTGGAGCAAAAGTTGAGTGAATTGTGCAGAAGTTAGAGCTATAGAATTTCAGACATTCCTGCGAGATTTGAGGAAATGGAGACCGGGGTGGTGTGAGGAGTCTTTGTATCTCCATGGGCTGGTGTGAGGAGTCTGAGGGATCTCTCAGGAGAGAAGGATACTCCAGTTTTTCTGCTCAGAATCCTAGAGGGAAGAGTCATCAGCGCCTTACAAGGGAATGAGTGATCATGACATTTCGGGGTATCACCTGGGGAAGCTATTTATTTTCTTTGCTTTTATTATATACATCTTTTTATTTGTAGTTCTAGACATGGATCTGTTTTTGTATTGCAGGATTTATCCCTTTTTACTTCAATGCCTAGCTAAACCCTTTGAGGAGGTGTGGATCTAATGTGTTTATGCATTCCTAGTTCGATCATTCCCTGTTTCAAGCGTTATTATGTCATTGTATGTGTAGTTAATGTTGGACATCACAACGTGTGGGTGAATGATTACCATCATAGTGTTATCAAGGACTTACTCTCAATGTCAACAGATTAGAGGGTAGTAGACAAACATTGGCTAGCATGGGTTCACCTATTCCTAATGGGGGAAAGATGATGAGTTAGTTTTGATATAGAGGGTTCCTACCTTCCGTAGTCCATAGGACTGTGTGCAATGGGTTGTGCATCCTAACACTCAGGGCATTGGATGGCACCTGAGATAAGAAATATGGCACGATTGTAATGCGAAAGACAACCAGTTACACGTATGTATACCCCAGATCCATTGGTGACAAGAACTTGCTTGATGCAGAAATTGGATCGTAGATGCATAATGATAAATCAATTTCTTGTCGGTTTATACCCTTATGATTTTAATGCTTTTTGACTTAAATTGACCAGTTTGAACCTATTATGCCTTTCATAAGTAGTATATTCCCCAAACATACCCAAAGAGCTTATATAGAGAATATGATACTAAAAGAGTCCAAAAACTGAAGACTTAGCCTAAGTTCAAGCCAAAGCAGCATAGTTGGCGCCAAACAACTTCACAGCGCAGAACAGTGGCACAAAGAAAGATTCATTCCACAAAACATCTGGGCGGGCCACAACACATCTGAACCGCACCATAGTACATCTGGGCCGGGTCGAAAGTTCGTGCCACATAATGATCGACAAAAGGCACTAGTGTCAGAATATATAAAAGGAGCCAACACTCCCGTCTCATTTTGAGGTCCCTGCCTCAAACACCTTGAAGCCCATGTGCTAACGTATGGTCCCTGCCTCATTATGTCGGTGCGGACCTGCACATGCCACACAAATGGGAAAAATGGCCTAGTGCAACAACTTTTGAGTCAGATGCAAGAGGTGCCGAGCTGCAAAAGGGTTAAACAGACAATGTTCTCCTCCCATTGCCTATAAGTACAAGACGAATTAGAACTCGTAAAGGAGTTGGTAGAGTAGGCAAAGCTCATAATAGTGAGCAGAGAGTGCATAATTTGCAGAGTTAGCTGATGGTAGGAGTAAGCTGAAGAGCTTAGGAATCAGAAAGGAGAAACCGGGCTGGTGTGAGTAATCTGTGTACCTTCTTAGGCTGCTGAGAGGAGTCCAATGGAAATCTCTGGAGAGGAGGATACTCCAGTGCGTCAACTTAGAAGCCAAGGGAGAAGAGTCATCAGCACCTTCTAAGGGAAGGAGAGATCATGACGTTTCTGAGTCTCATCTTGCGGAAGCCATTTCTCTTTTTTACTCTTATCTTACATATCTGTTTGTTTGTCTACCGAGACATAAATATGATTTTTGTAATGTGGGATTTATTCCAATTTAATTCAATGTCTAGCTAAAACCCTTGAGGGGGTGTAGATCTACTGTGTTTATGTGTTTCTAGTTCGATCATTCCTTGTTTCAAGTGTTATTATAATGGCGATGAGAGATGTGAATCTAGAGTTCACTCTAGATGAAGAAAATTTATAAGATTCCATTTATCTAGAGCAGAGTCAAGTCTCCCCTTTCCATGAATTTAATGAAGTACATCATTCTCAGACTTCTCTTTTTGAGTGGGTTGAGATCAAAGAGATAGAGTTTTATGAAGTGGAAAGTAAGGGGAAAAGTTGGACGAGAAGCCCCAAACAACACTGATTTGGAGAATGGAGGAAGAACATAAAAATTTGAGTTGGAAAGAGCCAAAGCAGATTCCTCCAAGGATTGAATTAAAAGATGAAGTTCATTTGAATTGGTCAAGTAAGGAGGATTTGTTTGAGAAGAAGGTTTGGCCACCACCTGAGATGGAAGAAGAATTTGTGGAGACATTGGAACCCAAACCTCTAAAGCCATCTGAAGCTTTCAAGAAACTTCATATTGATATCCCTGTTTGTGAGCAATTTTAAGAAAGATTTGTCCATGCTGGATTCAAGGAGTCAGAAGAGCATGAACTTGACAATTATGAATAGAAGGCTTATAGGTAAGAAGGAAGAAAAGCAGAAAATGGTGAGAAAGGTGCTATTCCAAGGCGAAAGATCTTTGGAGCTTTGAAATACCTTGCACTAGAGGGACCCACACAGTCTATAACACCTTATGTGATATAGGGGCTAGTGTTAACATTATGCCCTTTAGTATATTCAAGAGGTTGGGTCTCAGTGAACCTGTACCCACAGTTGTGAAGATCAAGTTAGCTGATGGATCAATCAGCTACCCAAGGGGAATTTTGGGGAATGTTATGGTCAAGGTGAATGGGCTTCTCTTTCCAGCTGACATTTTGGCGATAGATGCTGAAGAGGGGACACAAATGCATCTCATTCTTGGTAGACCCTTCCTAGCCACTGCATGAACAATCATCGATGTAGATGAAGGGAACATTACAATGAGATCAGCTAGGGGTGAAGAAGTAACCTTCTTTATGCCTCAAGCCATGAAGAGAAACAAAAACGGAAGGCAAGGGGTGCAGCACCCTTTACAGTTGGGTGGGGAGGTTCTGAAGAGTAGACCATCGGTTAAAAGTTTAGATCCGTGTGTTGTAAAGGGAAAATCGCCCTATCAAGAAAAGAGGTGGTTGAATATGGTTGAGTGATGTGAAGCTACTATAGAAGAAGTCTGAATAAGTTAAGACACATACTTAATTAAGCGTAGGAAGCTTAGGGAAAACGAGCTAGGAGAGCTTAAAGCGATGGTAAAAGAGAGAGTAGGTATTCCACCAAATCAGAAAATTCAGGTAAATGAAAAAAGAGCCTTCACACCCAAAGAAACACCTCAATATAGCTGAAAAGGTAAATGGGAAGAGTGTGAGAAAAAAGGATAAGTGGTGAATTACAATAGCCCTTACAACTCTATTTTGGATCCAGGATAGGTTGAGATAAGTTCTGGAAAGTCTGACCTAAGACTTTAAAACATTGGTCCTACTTGGGAGGTAACCCATGCAATGTAAATAAATTTTGGAAAAGAGTTGAGATAAATTTTTCTTAAGTTAGGAGAGACTCAATTTTGGCCGATTCATGCTTTAAATTTTGTTTTTAACTTGGGTGAAGCATGTTTGAGTCGAATTTCAGGAGTTACCATGAATTGAGCACTTGCATGATCTCACAATGAATGCTAAATTTCAATTTTGATGAGAGTTTGAATACTTAATTGGTGAATTGTGAGAATTGTTTATCATTTTTTGTTTTAGATAGTTAATTTTAGAGATAGAATAAAGTTCAGAGTGATAGGAGAAAGTTTCAAGACAAAAATCACTTCTCTTGAAAAATATGCATCTCCTAAGGGGTGACGTTGTGGCAGCCAAATTGGCACGACACGGTGTCAATGTGACGCCAGGAGAAAATTTCTGGTACCACAAGGTGTGAAGCCAACGTCGTCAGAAGTATAACTAAGGCCGCACGGCGACCCATTACAGAAAAGAAGTTTAAGTGGCTTGGCACCGTGCGAAAGGGCCAGAAGCCACACGGCGTTGAAGGTATTTGGGTGAAAAATAGAAACCCTCAGCCCTGTCGCCAATAGAAAACCAGTGAAACCGTATTATCCAAATTCGAAGAAAAATCCATTTCAGGGCCAAATCAATGCAAAATCTTGCAATTTCGACTTTGGATTTTTCGAAGTGACAGAAAGCGTGTTTCACCTCCCTAAGCTACTTCTCGTTTTTTGGAAGCGGAGTTTTGCGAGAATCATTTCTACCAAAGCCATTTTTCGAGTTCTTCGTACAAGTATCTGAGGTTAGTGTACTTTTTCTTCTCCATTTTGCTATTTTAGAGCTCCAGAGTAGTTGAAATGTAAGGAGGAAAATCTTTAACCCAAAAAGACAAGGGGAAGATGCCAGCAAGGGAAGAAGCTAAGAAACATCGTTGTAGGAGGAGACTAAGAGGAGAAGAAACTAGTAGCATCTCTCAGAACGAGATCACCTACATCACGCAGATGTTGGCTTATCATATGCAGTACATACGAAGTACACTGGAAGTGTGCAACTCAAACTCCATCTCAGCTGAAAGGGTAACCTTTCTGTTACCCTCAAGAGCAACAGCCTGTAAAAGAAGGGAGGAGATCAAGGAGGATAGTAATGACAGTGACAGTGAGTAGAGAGGAGCACTGTGGAGAGTCATCAATTTTGCCACCTAGGATAACCGTTAGTATTTGAATTTATCTTACGTGAAACAAGTCATTAGTATCTGTATTCAATTATTTACTAATGTAATGTAACATGACTTCTCTGATGTACTTTCTTTGTTCTTTTAAATGAATGAAAACGTTTCTCCTTCATTGTTATGATTTCAGAATTTCTATCTCTAAATAAAGTTTTTTACAATCTGTAGTTAACTTTATATTTTGAATAAATGTTTTTACTGAACCTTTCAGTTTTGCATTGCAAACATCACACCGAGAGCTCATGGAGCATAAAGAAGAACCAAATGAGAGTACAACCAGGGAGTCCCCTTTCCTCTTTTCCAATTCAATTATTCAATTCAAACATTGAGGACATTTTTTATTTAAGTTTGGGGGTAGGGAAGAGCTTCCTTAGCCTTAAGTAATTCTATTCTATCTTGCATGATTGAGCTTATGTCAATGTGAAGTGGATATTTTTAAACAAAAATTGCAATTCTCTTTTACATTGCAAAATATTAACTAGTCCACTTGATGGTCAGTAGTTTAATGGTTGAATCAAAGAGTTTAGCAATCCTTTTCCATGTCACACACTAATTTTCTAACATGGCATTCTCATTAGTGCTGGGTTTGTGAATTGAATGGTGGTATGCACTTAGTTTTTACTCTTTGATACTAGAACTAATTTTGAATGAAGATCAAGGCGATATAGATAGAGAAGTGAATCTGAAGAGATGAAATAGGCCATGTTTCGGCCGTTTGGGCATTTCAAGTCAACCTATAGATATTCCATAGTTACCCAAATTATGAACCTAAGCAAAAGAAATTTGTTTTTAAAAAAACCGTTCTTCAAACCACCTCATTAACTTTATTTTGTTTTAACTTTCTTCTCGCATGACCCATCATTAAAATTGCATACCTGAATCAGGTTTGAGTTGAAACTCCCAAGGAGCAATGAGCAAAAGCAGTTTGAGGGTGGAAAGAAATTAAAAAAATTAAAAACCACACTTGCATAGCAAGTTCTGTATATATAATCAATCAAACACAAAAAGATGGCTGATACAATGCCACAAAAGTATTGAATTCTCAAATAAGGGGTGATGTGAAAAATTGGCTATCAATTGGCCAAAGCTTAAATTTGGGGGAGTAGATTTGTATTGCTAGGGGAGCATCAACTAACTCAATCTGATTAATATTTTCTTGCTGAATGATTAAACTTTCATTATTAACCTTTTTGACTTACCCTAGTCCCTAGACCCATTACAACTGAGTAAAATCCTAAGGATCTAAGGATCATCTCTCTCTACCATTAGCGGAGAGTGAATTTTGAAATTAGCTAATGGAATTTTAGTGGTGCATTTCGTAAGTGCATGGAAAGTGGACTGATGGAAAGTGCATATAATAAGAGAAACTATAGACATAGATAGGTAGTCGGGCAAAAACAAAAGTTTTTAGGTTAGTGAACACTCTTAAGAAGACCATTGAATAAATGAACCATCAGTTAAAATTTTAATTTTTCTTTCCTAAATTCGAATTGTATGACTACTGATCACATTTTGATTTGCATGATGTAATACTTGGCTTTCTATATTAAGGCACTTGCTCGAGCATTAGGAAACTTGTAAGTTTAGGGATTTTTGGTTAGTGGAAAATATGCTGTATTTTTAGACCATTTTTAGATGCATAAGTTTAGGTTATTTTCACTTAATTTTAGAGTTTATTTGTAATTTCAGGTTATGAAACGTTGCAAAGACCAAGTGGAGAAAGAATTAGATCAACTATGCAATTCTGGGCTAATAACACGCCATTTAAAGCAATTCAGAATCTGGCGCTAAGATGGAAGCCATTGTGGCAAGAAGAATAGAACAACACTGTGAGCGACGGAATCGAAGACGCTCTGTGAACCAAACAGGGACCGTGAGCACCTATGCGCCCAACTCTGCACAGGGGCGCTGGGAGTATAAATGTATTTTTGGGTTGCGCACCCTGGAGGGCACCCATCTTCACACATGAGTGCCCTGGCTCCCAGACTCAGCACAGGAGCGCTGGTGGTAGCTAAAACGAGCAAAGCGCGGCACAACAGGATTGCATGCTGCCATGTTCGGCGCCACAGAACGAACGACACCACTTGGCGCCGGATCACTTAGGGCACAAAAAAATAGGTGAATCTTCAAGTCTCCCCTAAAACTAGGATTTATAAATCCTTTTATGGCATTGCCCCTCCCCACCCGAGAGGTTGTGCAAGCTTTGGTTGAAGGGAGAAACACATATGAGGAGCAAAGGAAGGAAGGAGTATATTAGGAGTTGAAGGGAAATTTCTTCTCCCTCTTTTATCTCTTTATTTCTATTTTATGTGTGTTTTCTTTGCTTATATGCTTTGTGTAGATTCGGATGGAAGTTTTTCCATCATCATAACTTCGTTAAGCTAGGTACCCTTAGGGGGTGTGATGTAATGTGATATTTGGTAAGGATTCATGTAATTTCTGTTAATATTTAGTGGATCAGTTTTCAACCTAGTGTGGCTGACTATTGGGAAGCTTTGTGTACGAAAAGATTGATGACCTCTTCAGGTAAATCCGATGTCCCTGTTAAGACCAAGAGAGTTTACTGGGATAAACACGTATCAACAAGCGTGTGATCCCCAAATTGACAGATGTACTATCAGTTGCCAGTGAGGGGTGCACCGTTGGACTTGGAGAGAAGCGTCCAGACACACATGGCCATGGTGAAAACGCTGATGGGCCTTCGATTTAGACCCTTGACCTTCAGAGACAATAGGGCTAAGGAGGGTGGCACGGTCATAACGGCTCGAGAGAGGGTTGCGCGTGCTAGATTCCCTGATCTGCTAACGAGGAATAGAATTACACATCTAACTGAATTTGCATGAATCCCCAATTATCATAAGATGTCACTCCTGCTGACTCCGTTCTTTGAACCTCCATCCACGTTTGCATGTATCGATCTATGCAAACTTCCTTTTTAATAGGATTAGTATCTTTGTGTTTAGTGTATACAATTAGGTACACGTGAATTTTCTTGCTAAATTTAATAATTTGATATAGCTGTAGAGAATTAATGTGCAAGTAAATAGTACTACTTGGTGCGAGACGTGTTCTTCCGTGCGGGCAATTTTATATAGTCATTTGCGTCCAACCAAAGTGAGATCACATAGGGCTTCGGCTCTGTCCAACTTATAAGTAAAATTGCACATGTACCTAAATATTGTATTCCTTGCTTTGTTCCATTACGATCATGTTCACGACCTCGTCCATCCATCTCTCGCACCTTGCTTCTTTTTTTACCAACTCTGTCGTCCTTCTCATTGTCCTCTTTACAACAGAGAATCAGTCCTTCACTTTGATGATTTGCCCTGATACCAATCAATAACCGGGCTGCTAGTAGCTCCTTGTGCAGCTCCAATCCAAGCCCAGCTATGCTGAGTGAGTTAGCCTTTTCCGTAATCTCGAAACGTCTCAATCAAGGAAACAGAATAATTCGAGCCAACCATGAGCAAGAAAAATGAGAAGGACAAAGACTAGAGAGCAAGAGAGACAAGAGACAAGAGAGATATACACTAAAGCCCAACTGAATTATAGGAATATTTCCTCAGTACCTCGAAAACAAGGCTGGCACTCCTATCTAAACCCCGTGGGTGACATTTGATTGAAAGAAATAAACAAGGGAAGACGTGATTGGGTGAGAAAGGCTTTACAATGGAATCCCCTCATGTATTTGTTGATGCCAGAGTACAAAAAAACACTAGATGAGTCCTAGTTGTATGAGGACTTCACTTCCTTATTAGTGAGGTGACTCCTCGATTTGAGTTGCCCTTTCTATTAGCTTCCAGCCTGATGAAGATCTTGTAAAAGAGTCTACTCCCACTAGGAATCATCTTGGATCCTGGTTCCTTTATCCCGACGGCTTTGGTCGTTGCTAACTAGGAGTTTCCATATGTGAGGAGTCCTCCTAGATTCTCTGGTTGAATTACCTATCCCACAAGGATTTTCCATAGATCTCTATCCTGTTTCTTTCTTTAACTGGTGTCTCTGAATTCAGGTCAATCCAGAATCTAGTAAGTTTCCTACTCAATTAAGGAAACTTGCCCTTGTGCTGATCCAGTCCCAATCACAACTTCGGAGTCATCCACCTCTTGATATGCCGCGTGTCATGTGGGGACAAGTAAAACACAATGTGGGTCCTCCAAGTGGGTCCCAAGTGTACCGGGTCTAACCCATTGGATTTCACCAAGGCCAACCGAAGGCCTTGGGCATGCTGGTGCATGCATGCAAGCCTGTATGCTCAACATCATGTGTGAGCATTGCCTCCTGCAGCCCTGCGTTGGTCCTTCTCCAGGCACACATCTGTACAAGCCCGCAATGGGCTGCATGGACGTGAGTGCGCAGATGCTTTCTGCTGCATGCTCACATTTGCCTGTTGTGCGCAATAGTCTCCTGGTTGTTGGGCATCTGCTCATCCGCTTGCTGCGTAAAAGCACCTGCTGCTTCCACGCACGCTCTTCCTAATGCGTGTGCACTATGCGCATCCTTGCTGCTTGGATGGGGATCTCCAGCCCGGATGCGTGCATATGGCCCTGTCTTGTGCGTTGCTCGCTACTCAAGCGCCAAAGTGTGTGAGCTGATGCTTTTATGTACTTTCTGGCATGTATGGGAACAAAGGCTGATGATGTTGTCCTCCGTTCTGGCTGTGGCCTTGTCCTCTGTAGACCCTTCTGAGACATCCTTTCCATCTCAAAGGGCTGTAGTGCATCTGTACTCATGTCATCACACAAAGCATTTATGGACAGAATAGGTTCCATGACACCCTCCAATTGGTAATACACTGTGCAGAAAATATTTCAAGGGTGCTACAAAATCCCACTTGGCACAGAAGCATCAATTCACACAATTCGGCACCGTGAAACTAACTGAGATGCCTCTGCATCGTGTACATTGGGGCCATGATGCTTTGGCATATTACAACACTGGCCCTTTGTCTCATTTTTTTCTTAGTTTAGTGTTTGGTGCCGTGGCGACCAGAGGTGTCAGTGGTGCCCACATAAATATGAATATCGTGGGAATAGACTACTGAAATTTCCTACTGCCAGAGAAATATGCCAAATATCTAATGAATTAGAGGTAAACATACGTGTAGTCGTCTGTCGCTTGGTCGACAGTGAAAAGAACAAAAGAGAGAATTTGTTGCACTTAGCAATCAAAAACCACGTGCATCTATGAGTGTTTATGACCTAGAAGGAAAATTCTCCAATCCAAACCACTTTGAAAGGAGAATCACATGTTACCTGGATAGCGTAAAATGTTCTCTGTATTTAGGCCATATTTCATAATGAGTTAAATCTTCTCTTACTTACTTTTGGCAGTTATTTATAGGTTCAGTCTCGAAATTAGAAAATAGTCAAAAAAGGAGAAAGAGCTCAAATAAGCATTTTCAGTCCAAAAACACCCCAATTCAGAGCAACACAAAATCCGGTACTACAACACGTCAGAGAGGGTGCCACGGTGTCAAAAATGAGGAGAACAGCCTGTGAGGTACATTACATGGCGCAAGATGAAACGACTAAAGTTTGGGGACCACGGCACCCAACCCAGAGCTGCAGTTCGGAGAGAGGAGACATTTCTAGGTTGGGCACCTTGGCCTTCAACACCTATTGCAGGAGCACCCATCCTCGCATAACACAAGCGCCTCGGTTCTCAACACCCAGTGCAGGAGTGCCCATCCCCACAATATGCAAGAACCTCAGCGCTCAGACTTAGCACCCCGCATTTTTCACCACTGCAAGTAGTGCAGTGCCAAAGAATTGTGTGGCGCCACTCCCGGCGCCAAGTCTCGACACCGTAGAACCCACCCAACGCCTCACGGCACCGGGAGACTTTTAAGAAAAAAAAAGTAGGGGAACCTCAAGGGCTCCCCTATAAATAGATGAGACGTTCTCTGATTCGAAGAGCGTGCCTCCATGCCTGGAATTTGTGCAAGTTTTGGAGTTTGGGTTAGCACTCTTGTTGAGAAAGGAAGGCAGAAGGAGAAGACCAAGGATGGAAGGGAAGATTTTACCCTTTCTCCTCTCTCTATTCCTATTTATCTGTGCAAGCATAGCTTGTATGCCTATAACGGATTCTGAAAGGGTTTTTTCCGTCATCCCAACTATATCTTGCTATGTACCCAAAGGGAGGTTGTGAAGCAATGTATCATTTAGTAACAATTCATTTAAGATTCAGTTAATATATAGTAAAATCTATATTTAATCTAGTGTGAGTGATCACTGGAGAGCATCCACAAGAGGAAATTGTCAACCGATAGGTAATGTGAATGGACCATCACTCTGCGTGTGATCCTCGAGTTGGCTATAATCATGCAGTGGCAGTGCGAGGGGTGCGGACTTCGAGAGTAGCGTCCGGACACATGTGTTCATGTTGGATGTAGATGGGACTTTGAAGTACTCGAGTTGGCTATCAGTCGAAGCACCTCCGACGTTCTCTTCCTGACGTACGGTTTCCTCTGTCCAAAGACCCAGCTTCAAGAATCCCTTGGGGTTCAAAAACCTAATCTACTTGAAGACTGTCGGGGCGAGTTCCAGTGGTCTCCTCTGCGTTCCGACCGCCCTCCAACCTCGTCGCCATCGACAGAAGTCTCTTTCCCCTTGCTGCAGTTAATTTCGTTTCTTGATGGATTCTAAAGCAATATCTTTATTCCCGGATGTAGTTCGGCTAAATGATACCATTGAAGATGCAGGAAAATGTGTGGAGAACTTGATTAGGGGAATACTTGCTGGAAATATTTTTGGTTTTCGATCTGCACATGTACTTCATTTGTTGATGTCATGCTCGCCTACAATTAGATATATATTTGCAGAAATATTCTACTTTGTTGTTAATTATGGATTCAAAAAGGTTCTATTTGATTTAGAAAATGTGCTTGCAGGCAACAGAGACTTGCAGCCACTATCTACGTTTACCAAATCAAATATATTTGTTCCTCTTTGGTAAAGTTTCTTTCTTATAACTTATGTATTTTTATTTGAATACAATGCTGTGGATTGATTTTTAATTTGATGGTGGATGTATTTATTCAGTGTATGAGCACTCAATAGTGTTCAATTATTTGTTGAATGATATTGGTGGTGTTTAATTATATGTGTTGAATGATATTTCATGGTGGATGTGTTTATAATTTAGTTATTGTTGGTGGATGTGTTTATAATTTGGTGGTGGACGTGTTGCTGGATGTATTTTTAATTCAATGGTGGATGTGTTTATAATTAGATGGGGGATGTGTTTATAATTAGATGGGGGTTGTGTTTATAATTTTGTCTCTCTTATTTTTCACTCTCTAAGTTTCCACTCAACTTTAAACTCTCAGTTTTCTCCCTTGTTTTTTCTCTCTCTCAAAATCTGTTTTATCCCTGGTGGATGGTTAATACGTGTATGGTTATATGGCTTCTGTATTTAATAGCAATTGATAGCAATTCAAATGCAGGAATTCCTCACAGGTTTTCTCTCTCGGTTTTGTCTCTCCTTCCACTCTCTCTCGGTTTTATCTCTCCTTCCACTACCTCTCTCTTAGCTTTCTCTCTGACAGACTTCAGTTTTTTCTCTCTCGGTTTTCTATCTGTCGGTCTGTCTGTCACACTCTCTCTCTCTCTCTCTCTTTCTCTCTTATTTCTCTCTAGTCTCAGTTTTCTCTCAAATTCTATCTATGACTTCATCTCTATCTCTCACTGAGTTCCTCTCGTTAAGTCTTCCTCTCTCTCTCTCTCTCTCTCTCTCTCTCTCTCTCTCTCTCTCTCTCTCTCTCTCTCTCTCTCTCTCTCTCTCTCTCTCTCTCCTTCTTTTTCTCTCTGATTTCTCTCTAGTTAAATATTTATCTCCCTCGGTTTACTCCCAAATTCTTTTACAGATTTTAATTCTCTCTCTCTCTCTCTCTCTCTCTCTCTCTTTCTCTTTCCCTCTGATTTCTCTCTAGTTGAAAGTTTCTCTCTCTCGGTTTACTCTCAAATTCTATTTCAAATATTATTTCTCTCTCCCTCTATCACTCTTAAATCTCTCTCTCTCTCTCTCTCTCTCTCTCTCTCTCTCTCTCTCCATTTCTCTCTGTGTCTCTCTCTCTCTATCTCTCCATTTCTCTCTTTCCTCTCTCTCTCTCTCTCACTTTTTCTCTCTGATTTCTATTTAGTTGAATCTTTCTCACTCTCGGTTTACTCTCAAATTCTGTTTCAAACTTTAATTCTCTCTCTCCCTCGAAATCTCTTATCTCTCTCTCTCTCTCTCTCTCTCTCGTTTTCTCTCTCTGATTTCTCTCTTTCTCTCTCACTTGGTTTCTCTCTCATTATCTCTTTCACTTTCTATCAAAATATGTTTCTTAACTGTAATTATCTCTCTCTGAATTCCTCTCTTTCTCGGTTTCCTCTCTCTTTCTCTTTCTCTCTATCTCTCTCGGATTTCTCTCTTTCTCTCTCATTTTTCTGTCTCTTATCTTTCTCTATCTCTGTTTCTCTGTAATTCTCTCTGAATTCCTCTGTCTAGGTTTTTTCTCTCTCTCTATCTCTCTCTTATTTCTCTCTCTACTTAATGGTTATTCTTAACAGTTGTTCTCTCTCAAGTTTCCTTTTCTATCTCTATTTCTCTCTACTTGAGATAAATCTGAGAGTGAATTAACAATACTAGAACCATTTTTCTGTAGTACTTGATAGGTATTTCACACAATAGTGTACTACTGTCCCATAACTTGTGTACTCGCTAATGTCATTTTTTTCATACTCTCTTCCACACCCAGGAAGTCCAATCAATTGGAAGTGTGGAAGTAAGAGAAGAATTGGACATAGTGAGATTCATAGGGACAGTAATTTAGATAAAGTGTAAGTTGTGAGTTATTAGTTTCTTCCCAAAAGTTCTAAACACTAATTTTGGTGTTGTCTATAGTCTGTCTTTAACAATTGTCGCGGAATGGAGTATTTTACTGACAAGAAATGAATGTATGATTACAAGTCCAAACCAACTCGGTGTCATCCAAGATTTGTGGGTAGAGTCGGTTTTTTATTGATTATGCTAAACAACAACTGGGGGTGCAGGGAAACGGTGTTATGCGGTGTCCATTTTGGAAATGTGAAAAGAGTAAGTTTCTTGAATGCGAGACAATCAGTGCCCACATTGTCTTATTATGGAACCTGGAGACAGTATGGAGAACTGCCCCATCATGGTGAATTAGACATTGCTGTGGAAACAAGTTACTTGTGAAGAGATGGCAACAATGTTGTGCGATCCTTTCATGCAAAATGTGGAGGATGACAATATGGATCACGAAGCAGAAAATTCATAATTCCACAAATTTGAACAATTACTGGAAGTGGGAAGAAAACCACTGTTAGAGGATGTGATAAATATACTCGAAATTGTCATTTATGGTACATTTATTCCAATTGAAGTGGTTGAATCGATGGAGTAAAAAATTATTTTCGGATCTTTTGTTACTTCTAAAAGACTCCCTTCCATCAGATAATTTGCTTCCACGCAAATGGTGTGAGTCAAAGAAAATGATGGGTGAGTTGGGTTTGAGTTATGAAAAAATTCATGCATGTCCGAACGACTGCGTACTATTCAGAAATGGATTCAAAGATTTGGATGTGTGCCAAAGATGTAGTGAGTCGAGATGGTTATTCAGTATAAAGGAAACATGTGACTACTACAAAACCGACAAAGATACTTAGAAATTTTCCTCTGATTCTGAGGTTGGAGCGGTTGTTCATGTCTACTAAAACATCCGAGGTTTTAACGTGGCATGGTTTGGCTCCCCCAACTGAAGAAGGAAAGACGATTCACCTTAGGGATGCGATTGCTTGGAAACACTTTGATTCATTGTATCCATCATTCAGTTGAGAAATATGGAATGTGAGACATGAACTTGTGAGTGACTGTTTCAATCCATTCAAGATTGGGTCTGGGTCAAGCCGTTGTACGTGGCCAGGTACTATTACGGGAATCTAATGTGAGGACTTATGATGCACAGACCAAGACATTGATTCAAATGCGGGCAGCAGTCATGTGGACTATATCAGACTTTCTAGCATATGCCATGTTTTCTGACTGGAGAATGAAATGGAATAAAGTTTGTCCTACTTCTCATGTAAACACTGCTTCGTTATATTTGCCACATAGTCGACATGCATCATCGAAGGTTTTTCCTAGTGGGTATACCCACAGGATTGTCAGGTGATGATGACATTGCGAACTTATCGGAAGGACTTGAAAATGTTGTGTTTGGAAAAGAACAATGGGCAAAAACACGGTATTTGCCTGAAGGGTGGAAGAAGAAGAGCATTTTTTTGAGCTTCTCTACTAGAGTAATCTACTCATCAGCCATAACTTTGACGTCATGTACATCGAGAAAAAATGTATGTGAAAATATCTTGAATATTAGTTTGGAAAATGATACGAAGTCAAAGGATAATATAAAATCAAGGTTGGATATGCAGAGTCTCAATATAAGGAAACCACTCCACCCCTATTCTTCAAAAAAGGTTTCTCCGTGATTTGAAGGAATTGAAATTCCCAAAGGGGTTTTTTCGCAAAAATCTCAAGTCAAGAACAAGTCAAAGCGAGGAAAGTGGTTGGTCTTAAGATCCATGATTACTATGTTCTCATTCAACAATTACTTTCGTGGGCATCGAGGAAATCAATGTCTAATCCTGTTGCCAAAGTAATAAATGAATCTGGAGTTTATTTCATGGAATTATATTTTAGGGTGCTTGATGTGAGAAAGATAGAGAACACAGAGTCAGCTATTCTAGTCATCCTATGTAACCTAGAGAGGATTTTCCCACCGGCGTTCTTGACATCATGAGTTATGTAACACTACACTTGGCATCAGAAGTAAGATTGGCTAAACCAGTTCTTTATTGATGGATGTCTCCAATTGAACGCCACTTGCTTACATTGAAAAATTACATTCGTAACAAGAATCGGCCAGAGGGCTCCATTGCAAAGAGATACTTGATGTAAGAAGTAACAACATTTTAATCATGTTATATTGATGGGATGGAGTCAAAGGTTACATGGCCAGTAAGATACGAGGATGGACCTTAAGGGGCTTCTCGTCCATTTATGCTAACAACTGAAGAGGCATACCTACTACATCATTTTGTATTATTCAATACTCCGGAGACTCAGGCTTACCTGTTGTAGGTATAATCTATTTATTTTTCCAAATATGATTTATTTATAAATCAAACATGTCTTCATGAAAAATATTTAGGTTATTTGAAGGGAACAAAAAGACCACTTAAGAGGGTTACACCCCCAGTGGACTGAGCATCGAATACAAACAGAGCAACATAACCAATTTGCATAGTGGTTTAGAAAACAAGTTTTTTACCCTCGTCATAAAAGTGATAGTTTTACGTTATATCGAAAGTCCCTCTTTTGTTGACCTTGTGGTTAATTGTATTAAGTAGGTTATCAATTTATCGTCAAATGAGGAGGACATATAGGATTTAACGTGTATTGCAAGTGGCCCATCTCGCGACGCTATGTCATATCAAGCTTATTTTGGCAATGGTTACAAGTTTGAGATGGAGGTCGTTGACCTGAATCGGACCACACAAAATAGTGGCATTGCAAGAGTGGGGTAGGGGATGAGATATTTTATGGTGTCTTGCAGTTAATTGCAGAATTTTATATTAGAACATGGACACCTGTGCACCTATTCTAGTGCAAATGTTACGATATGAAAGAGGGCACAGGTTGCTTCATTAGTGGGTTTGACTTGATGTTGGTAAACACAACGAAACAAGCATGTGAAGATAAACTTTTCATCAATCCAAGTCAACCACAACAGGTATTTTATTCAAAAGACCCGATTGAGCCATGTTGAAGTGTCATCTATCGTTCGAGACCAAGAGATACCTACGACATCCCTTTAGGTGATGACAGTGTAAGGGCACAAGAAGATGAGGTATTGCTATTGGCACAAGATCTATGAGTCGGAGATGCAAAAAATTTCAATTATAAAGATGATGTTATATGGGTGTGTCGTGACCTTGGTCAAGGACTAAAGGTCAATAGTGCAGGCTTGGATGTAACATAACGTAGGTTTAATCGAGTCACAATTGTAAATGCATGCACTACATGCACTGGGTGTACTATTAGTTACTTACTTTCTTTGTCTTCTAACTGAAAGTCCTGAATCTTTCTATTTTGTTGGATAATGAACTCATTGAAGAGGGAGTTTGTGTCAGTTAGGCACTAATGAAATCGTGCGACGACATTGGCCCAGGCTCCAGCAGCCCCCTCTCCATTGGGGTTCAATCTTGCAGCCCCTTTGACATCTGCCCGGGCTCCAGCAGCCCCATCTCTTTCAGCCCGGATTCCAACAGCCCCCTCTCTTTCAACCCGGATTCCAGCAGCCCCCTCACCTTTGGCCCGGGCTCTAGCTACATCTTCATCAGACTCCGTGTCTGTTGGTACTGGCATATTCTTTAACTTTATTTCCCAATTACATCACCTGTTAGTAGTTTGTTGAATTTAACTTTATTTAATTTGATTAATTCATTTCAGAAGAATCAATGCGCAAGTTTTGGGAATTGTTCCCAAGTTATCTATCAACCGAGGTTGATGATTCTGGTACAATTAGATTGATATGGCTTGATAAAATGTCATTTTAATGTTGGGCTGTTGATGGCATTGAGGCTTCGCAGCCACAGGAACCACGTGTGAAACGTAAGGCGAGAGCCACATCTTGCATACCTGCAAAATAGGCAACGATCGTAATCAAGGATGAACAAATGCTCTCTGATGCACAACATGACCTGTCCTATCTCATTGGAACACAAATTTGGGGTCAAGTACATTTTCCACTACATCTCCTATGGCGTGATGTCGACCCAAATGCATTCAAAGAGTGGTTCAGTGAAATCAGACCCAAAATTAGTTTTATGATCATGTAATAGTCGAAACTACTAACCAAAATATTTTTTCTTTGTAGCAAAAATACAAGTTTGTTAATGACATAGCTGAGCCCATCGCTGAAGGCGTGGGGGTGAAATCTCTTCAGCCAGTTGTTGAGATAATAATCTGAGACAACCGGATATTTCTAGTTAAAAACATGGGACTAAGTCCCTTGCCCGTTTTTTTGTAGAAGAGGTACTAATATTATTTTTTGTTTGTCTTGTCATCAATATTTTTGTTTTTTTAATTTTCGACAATACTTATTCTGTGTATTTAAATTATATGCTGTGACAAGCTGAAGGTCCGACGTTCATGTTTTTGAGATCTTTCCACAAGGCGCATAAGAGGAAAGATGGGACACATCCTGATGTGGAGATAACAACATTTTGTGTAAGTTATCAGGTTCCTTACAACTTAATTTCATACCAATTGAATGTTTTAATTAAGTTTGTTTTATGTAGGAAGAGTTTGTTTAGAGAGCAACTGAGAAACAGGTCCACAACTCGGCAGACCCCGCAGATTTGACACCTATTATTGATGGGGTCTTTAGAGGCCACCACGAGGGTTAAGATAGAGGACTTGGGACTAGTGTTCCATTGCTTAGGAGTGCGGCTACAAGAACACCAGAACACATAGCTCTATAGGAACAACTGCAAAAAGAAAAACAAAAAACAGAATTAATGATGGACAAGATGCAGTTGAAGGAGACTCAGTTGCAAGAACTCAACCGGTGGCGAGCCTCCGTCCTATCGCCTGCAGGGTAGTATTATTTTCAAAACATAATTCATTACTAATGTTATATATTTCAGTGTGACATATCATTAAACTTATGTTGATGTATAGGGCATTCTAACGAACGTTTTTTACATAGTTAAGAAGTAAATTAAAAATTAATTTTTTTTAGAAACAAAATCCTCTGGTGGTTGAAACCGTCGCTGGAAATGACCGTTATAACAGTCCATTCCGGCGGCGACTAAACGCATCTGTCGGTGGATACTTACTCTGCCGGCAGTCATCATCGTCGGCGGAATGCCATTCCCCTGACGAATGGTGTCCATCGGTGGAATGCTTTCCCGCTGACGAATGGTATTTGTGCCATTCCACTGACCCGGAGAGAGACTCCACCGACCCATAGAGAGACTCCACCGACGTTGACTTGCCATCGGCGGAATGACTCTCCGCCGACAGCAACATGTCATCGGCGGAATGACTCTCCGCCGACAGCAACATGTCATCGACGGAAAGACCTTCCCCAACGAAATTTCTCTTTGCCGGCGGAAGGTCATTCCGCCGACGAATTTCTGAATCAATCACCAGTGGAGTTGAAAATATTGATCGGCGTTTGTTTTCGTCGGTGGAACCATCCTGCCGATGCCTCAGCCACCAACGATGCATCACCCGCCGCCAGAGCTTCTGTCGGTGGGTTTATGCTTCTCCGATGGAGAATTTAACCGCCGACGGAAATGGATTTTCTAGAAGTGCATGTATCACATTAGGCATCTGCATAATTAGTTGGATTAATATGTAGTGTATTTAGTTTAAATTAGATATGAGTCACAACTTCCTCTCAATTTCATTAGTTAGATATAGTTGTAGAGTATTGTTGTGTTAGTACGTAGCAAAGGCTTGTGGGATTTGTCTGGACTTATCCAGTATATTACTTGGTGTGATTCTTGCGTTTGCACACCGGATATTTAATTTAGAGTATATTGGCCAAACCAAGTTTTGGTGCCGCTGCCGTGGTGTTTAACTACTATTAACATTAGGCTCCAGAGCTGTAATCTAGCATAGATTTGATTAGTTAAGACTCACATAATTGCATGCTAGAGTAATTTAATTTAGTTATATTGCATGATAGTGTAATTGATTAGTTTTACTTAGTGTACCTTGTAGTTTTTTATTGCTTTTGTGTTTGTGATTTTATTATTCTGATTTTACTGTTGTGATTTTGCTGTTTGTATGTTTGTATTTTTTTGTTTTTATTTGTTTGTTTGTAGAGTGATCTGGATAGGCACTCTCTTCTATTTTATGCAAAAAGGCAGAGAGCTTACAGTGCTGCCCTGTGATCATGTGAAAGAAAGGACTGCAAGGCCCAATTTTAGGAAACAAAGAGTAGACACAAGAGAGGAAGCTGTGGCTGAAGAAGAGCCTATGATTTTGAGAGAATTTGTTGCAAATAATTTAAAGGCTGCCTATGCTTGCAAATAATTTTGAAATCAAACCGGCAATCATCCACATGACTTAAACCATAGTCCAATTCGGAGGACTTCAGAGTGAAGATCCAAATGCACATATTGCAGATTTCCTAGAAATCTGTGGCACGTTTAAGCACAATGGTGTGTCAGATGATGCTATTTGGTTAAGGTTGTTCCTATAGTCGTTGAGGGACAAGGCTACACATTGGCTTCGTTCATTGCCTTCAGGGTCTATCAACACTTGGGTGGAACTGGAGCAAAACTTTCAAGCTAAATATCCGCAACCAAGTCCGTGAAGCAAAAGATTCACATCAATCTATTTTTCGCAGATGGATCAAGAGTCTTTTTATGAAGCTTTGGATCGTTTGAAGAAACTATTGCGGAAGTGTCCTCACCACTCTATACAAAAGTGGTCACAAGTGCACACCTTCTAAAATGGCGTGCAAAAACAATCCCCAAACCTATAGAAGAGGTTGATCAGTTGAAATTATGCTGCATTTTTAGGCCAATTTTTTATATAACAACGTTGCAATTTCACTAGCTTTTGTTGCTGATTTTATAGGAAAGTGCCTCATATTCACCAAATACTAACTGGAAGGAGAAAGAGGCAACATAGATGTTTTCAGCCTAAAAGCACCCCATTTTGGAGCAATACAGAGGGCGGCGCCACATGGCGTCAGATGGAAATTCATGGCGCTATGTTGAAGAGAAGCAATGGAAAAATGATTTAGAGTTCAATGACTCGGTGCTAGACTCAGCACGGGAGCACAAGAAGCATCAGAACGTTTCTGGGCACAACGCCTCAGTCTCAGGGTCTAGTGCCAGAGTGCTGGGTATGCGGAGAACAACACAACTCGGTGCCGTATAATCGTGAGGCACCACGCTCTGCACCAAGCCTAGCGCCATCACAGGGGAGCTACATGCTGCGTGGCACCTCGTCACTAAGGCATCATAAAAAGGGGTATCTTCCACACTCCCCTATTAATATGTGCTATAACCATATTTTGGATATCACGGCTTCACTCCGCTAGGGCGGAGTTTGCATTGGGAGTGAAGCTGAGCTACTTTGGGCATTGACGGAAGAAGAAGGAGAAGCTCAAGGTAAAAGGAAAGTCTTTTGCCACTATTTTATCTTTGTTCTTCCTATCTATCATGTATTCAATGTCAATTGATTGGGATTCTTCCCGATTCCTAGTTACGTGTAGCTAAACCTCTTTTGGGAGAAGCTCAAGGCAGCGCGAGTGTACGAAGTCGACAATTCAACCAGCCATCCAAATTCAGATGGATGCCTTGAAGAAGAAGATAGCAGCCTTAGAAGCAAAGCCTGCACAGAGTCCATTTGTATGTTGTGAATTATGTGGTGGTGTTGGATAAGGAGTGGAAGTATGCACATCTACTGTGGAGAGTGTGCAATATGCTCAGAACAAAAACCATCCATACTCCAATACTTACCATCCCTGTCGGAAAAACCACCCAAATTTTGCATGGAGAAACGAGCAAGGAAATGCTTCTGATCCAGCTCAAGGAAATTATCAGAATTCCGGACAGAATGTGAACCATGAACAAGTTATTGAAACTGGTAGAATGTCATAATGAACCTCTACAAAAGGTGTAGAAAACACTGAAACAGATCTATGATGACTTGGAAGCGGTGCAAAAGAGGTCTTGATCAGGAGATCAATGCCAGTCAATGACAGTAATGCTAGAGAAGGGTTTGAAAAATGTAATGCAATCTAAATGAATGGAAGAAAAGGAACTACCATCACTCAGGTGGGAATGAAAAATCAGAATCAAGGACTCCCTACTGAGAAAATGAGGGTTCGTAGCACATCTAAGAACAAGGAGAACAATGAAGTGGCAAACCACCCCTTCCGATGGATTGAAATATATGCAGCTGATTCAATCAAGAAGGAGAATTTGAAAGACAAGAAGAAAGAGCAAACGAGTGAGGCAGCCCCAGCAGAACATAAAGCAAACCCTTTTCTACTCAGAAGCAATTGCATCAGAATCATGTAGAGGGAGATAATAAAAAGGAAACATGGTTACCATCTGCAGTTAAATAAGAGTTAGAGAGTACTGAAGAAATACAAGAAACTCATAAATTCCTTGAAGTTTCCAGGGAGCTTCTGATCAATCTCCCCCATTTGGAAACATTGGAAGATAGAACAAGCAATTCGATGTTCATGAAGAAAGCTTTGGCACAGAAGCATACATTGAACCCGAGCCACACTTGGTGCCAATGGCTCAAGTGGGAAAGGATCCACTCTTATCCAACAATAAACCAAGCCAATGTCAAATACCTACACAGCCATATCACTCCTTCAATAACTATAGGAAAAGATGGATGTTTCCAGGTATCAAGATGACAATCACTAGCACATCATCTTGCAATAAGATGGATCCAGTATGGATTGTAAACGTTGGCCCTATGAAAACAAATTCATTTTTGTTAGGGTGTCACGCTGTCGCGCACCTAGTGATGCCACTAGATGTCGGTCTGGAGGCTCAAGAAAGTCAGAGATATGCCAAATTACAACAACTCAAACCCACGGGGTGGGTCCCGGATGATAAAGAGCAATGGTCCTAAAAACTTTAAGTGGCGGCAGCACAAACAAAGGTGATGTATGTGGCATCGGCAAGGGATCATCGGACTTAAAAAGGACCCCCGAGCCGAGTTCACACCGATAGCCTAACTCCATTCTCTCCAAATCAAGCGTTCCATCTCTTCAGTCCTTCCTGTCAATACACCACAATCAAGGTACCTCTTTATCTCTTTCTCTGTATTTTTCCCATGCAAGCGAAGCTAAGCTCAGTGAGGGTCACAATCGCAATCCGACTTGGAACAGTGAATTAAAGCCAGCTCCAACTTCTAGCTATCTTTGATCCATTATGTCTGACAAAAAGAGTTGGAACATCAAGACGGAGGTCCCAATTCAAGAGAGGAAGAAGAGAATAAAAGAAGATAGTACAGGTCAAACCAGTAAGAGAATGGCAAGAGGAGAAGTAGTCTCCAGAGAAAGGGAATTAATTTCAGAGCAAGGATTTCAGCTAGAAGATGCCAAAGACGTTTTTTTGGCAAGTGATTTGGGAAAGAAACTGGGGTAGATTCTGTGTAGAGTCCCAACCTGCAGCAGTGAATCTGATAGAAGCATTCTACATGAAATTTCGAAGAAGAAGGACAAAGGAAGTGGATGGGAAAGTGGATGAGCTATGAACAGTAAACAGAAGAAGAGTGTGTTTTGACAGAGAAGCGATAAATAGCCACTTTGGAGTACCTTGAATGAAAATCATTGGGATAAGATGAAGAATTCAGTTTCGGTTATGAATTAGCCAACATAATATGTGCTCATCCCACTAACTGGGTGCTAACTGCAGGTGGTGAATGCTCGTACCTTCAAGCCCACAAGCTAACAGTGGAAGCAAAGGCTTGGTTTTACTTTCCCAGCACTCGGCTCTTACCTTCTACCAACATGTCAGAGGTTACATTGGATATGGCATATGTGGTCTACGCCATCCTGATGGGTGTACCATTCGACATAGGCCAAATGTGGAGATTCAACAAAAGAGAAATTGTACTTTCCATTGTTAATCATAGCACTATGTAGAGCAAGCAAAATAACGCTGTTCCCAATGGCTCTACATACAAATCTAGAAGAGCCAATAAATTAATAATTCTTACAGCAGCTAGAGCAGGAAAATCAAGAAGAAGATTCAAGAAAAGCTAACCAGACTTCATAAAGAGGTAGCCAAAATAACCCAAGTATTGAGTTACAATGTAAGGTATATACGAGAGGTCCAAAATTGGCGTGTAACTCGGACAGACTTAATACACAAACAAATTAGAGGGTTCCATTCATACCACCCATCAAAGTTACAATCATCAGGCAGAGATGGGGAGGCATAGGTAGTAAAGGACTTAAATAAATAAATTTAATTTTCAGTCTTAGACCAAGGTGAGCACAATCCATGTCTATGCTTGATTTACTCTAGCTATATGTGGAATTTATCTTCTGACAATATTTTCTTAGTTAGTATTTATCTTTTTCAATAAATGCTGTTCTCAACCTGTCGGTTTTACATTGCATTATCAATTCGAGAACCTCATGGGGCAGCAAAGAAGAGCAGTCAGCAAGCATACGATGAGAGTCCCTCACCACCCTCTGTTTTAAATTCTTAATTTTGACATTGAGGACAATGTTGCAATTAAGTTTGGGGGTACGTAATTGCATTCCTTAAACTATAAGTAACCCTATTCTATCTTGCACGATCAAGTTTTATGTCAATGTGAAATAATGATATAGTTTCTAATGGTTTATTTTGCATTACTATAAATTAAGAATTCTCTTTGATGGGAAGTTTGCTATAGTTGGTATGTGAGATTTAAGCAAGCCTTAAAAATCTTTTTCTTATCAAGCCACACACTAATTATGGCTTTAACTATCTCATTGATACTAGGATTGTGGCGTGATTGGTGGTTATGTACTTAAATTTTACTCTAAGAGGACAAGAACTAGTTTCAAAAGAAACTCAAGGTGAAATAGAATATAAAATTGAATCCAACAAAATGACATAGGCGATCTTTTGACAGTTTGGGCCTTTCTTAAGCTACCCCATGTAATTCGCCAGTTCAACCAAAACTTTGAGCTTATGCTTAACCAAAAATTTTTTTTCAAAGAAAACCAACTTTCAACTCACCCATATAGCTTCTTTATAAATAAAACTTTCTTCTTGTATGAAACCCCATTGAAACTGCTTGACTAAAATAGATTGGTATTGAGAGTCCCAAAAATCTACAAGTGAAAGCAAATGGGGGAGAAAATAAAATAAAATAAAGGCAAACAACAACAGTTCTTGCAAAGGAAGACTAATGTAAATATTCAGTTCCATATCTAAGAGATGACTGAACTACTGTACAAAGTTCTAAATTGAAAATAAGGAGTGACATGTAAAGTGGTCTACCAATAGGCCAAAGTTTAAGTTTGGGGGAATAGCTTTAGATCAAAAGGGTATCTCACTTAATCAATCTGGTTAAATTAAGCATGCTGAATGGTTTAAACCTTGATGATTATCCTTTTTTACCTGCCCTTGTCCCTAGCCTCATTAAAATCTAAAGAAGTCCTAAATATCTGAAGTTCATTTATATACAATTAGTGGAGAGCGGACTTTGAAATTAGCATATGGAATTTCAGCAGTAAAATTCAAAGTGCATAGAATGCGGATTGATCAAAAGAGCACCTAAAGTGAGACGTTAGAGTAATGATTAGGAAGTGGGGAAAGATAGAAAATCTCTATTAGGCAAGCAAACACGCTTAAAGAAGACTATAGGAGAAATAATAATTTTTCTTCTATAAATATGTGTTGCATGATCTACTGATCACATTGTGATCGGCAAGATCGAATGCTTGACTCTCTCTACTAAGGCTTTTGCTCGAAGATGAGTAAATGTTTAAGTTTGGGGGTATTTGAATAGTGGAAATTGTGCTGCATTTTAATGCCAAGTTTTGATATAATTGGGTTGCAATTTCACTAAATTTGGAATCGATTTCGTAGGAAAGTGTCTCATATTCAGAAAACACCAACTGGAAGAAGAAAGAGGCAACTTAGATATTATTGCAGTGCTGGCCCTCACACGTTCATCACCGGGATGACATAAGTGAATACAGGAGCGCTGACCAGCGTTACGGTGACAGAAGCAAGCCCTGGAGTGCTGGATATGCGGAGAACAATGTAATGATATGCCGTATAATTCTGAGGCACCATATTAGGAGCCAAGACCTAGTGCAATCGGAGGAGCTCCATGCCACGTGGTGCAACGCCAAGACCTAGTACAATTACACTTTGGCTACCACCCCTCCATGCCGCTGGGAGTTTGCATTGTGAGTGAAACTAAGCTACTTTAGGCATTTAAGGAAGAAGATGGAGAAGCTTAAGGGCAAAAGAGAAGCCTTTTAACACTGTTTTATCTTCGTTCTTCCTATCTATCATGTATTTAACGTCTGTGGAATGGGATTCTTCCCGATTCCAAGTTATGTAAAGCTAAACTTCTTTTGGGGCTGAGTGATGTAATGTAATTTCGGATTTTGGATTCATGTAATGTTAGCTATTTTAGTTTATTTAAGTGCAAACTATCTTTAATTTAGTGTGAGTGGCCATTGGGGAGCTTTAACATGAAGAGATTGGCGTCCTTTATCATGTTCATCTTATCGTTTTGTTGAGACTGAAAGGTAATACAAAGGATACCACCACTTTGTGTGTGATCCCCAAAACTCTAAAAGACAAGCAAGGGCACGTAAGAGGTGCACCAGTGGACTTTGAAAGAAGCGTCCGGACACGCGTGGTCACTTTAGGTTGAGCATCTTTCTTGGGTCCTTCATTTAGACCTGTGACCTCGAAAGACTATCAAGCTAAGGAGGGGGCACGACCGCAGTGCCTCGAAAGAGGGTTACGCGTAGGGAATTCTAGACCCACTAACGAGTTGTGAATTGCACACTTAGATAAATTGCATTAATCCTACCCTTAATTGAATGAAATCACTCCCCCTACTCCTAATCTACTTAGCCTCTAGCATGGACGTGTAACACTTAGGACCACTGTAATTAGATAGTTAGTATTCTTTTGTAGCTTTTACATTAGGGCATTGTGACTATTCTCTTTAATTTTGGTAGTCACATATAGCTGTAGACAATTCATTGGCTAGTATGTAGTTAGTCCTCATGGGATCGAATTGGACTCGTCATGTATATTACTTGGTACGATGCGTGAACTTGCGCAGCCAACAGCTACCAATGGAAAGTTAAATTCCAAGAGAGCAGCAGGTGTATATGTGTAGACACTCAAACAGAAATTATGGCCCAATTGCATGCACTGAAATAGAAAGTTGCTGCCTTGACAATTCAGCCTACTCAAAGTCCATTTGTATGTTGTGAGTTATGTGGTGGTCCTGGTCATAGAGTCGAAGTCCACACATCCATTGTTGAGAGTGTGCAGTGTGTACAAATATAGACATGGACAAGGAAACCCCTACTCCAACACCTGTAATCTTGGAAGGATAAACCATCTAAATTTTGGATGGAGAAATGATCAAGGGAATACAAAATAGTCAAATCAAGATGTCTACCAGAATTTGTTTTAGGAAGGAAGATTCCAAACTCAGCCTTAAGTTGAGTAAGGAAACTCCACTCGTGAGTTTTTGTTAAAAATGGTACAAAGCCACGATGCATCCCTTATGAAGATCTAAGTCGAGGTAGGCCAATTGGCAAAAGCCATAAGAGAAAGGATTAAAGGGTCTCTCCCAAGTGATACTGTGGAGAACCCGAAGAAAGAAGAAGAGAAAAGTTCTGAGAAATGTAATGCCGTGTAGTTAAGGGAGGCTTTTGAACAGATGGAAAGAGAAGAAGTGGACCATGAGTTCACACAAAAAGAAGAAGATGAGTATGATTCCCCCCTGTTTGGAAGAAAACCAAGTCCCCCCTTCCCATGAGCAAAGTATGGAAGATCACCTTTGTCCATCTCTCTTTGAGTGGGTTGTGATCGGCAAAGTAGATCTCCATGAAGAAGACAAGGAGGAAGAGTTGGAAGAAAGGTACCCAACAACACAACAAAGGAAGATGGAGAAAGAACTCCATGAGAAATTGATTTTGGAAGAGCCAAATCAGATTCCTCTAATTCTGGAGAGAGAAAAAGAAGACAATTGGTATAGGTGCGAGGAGGAATTTATGGAAGAAAGATTTTGGCCACCACCTATGTGCGAAAATTATGAGAAAAGGGAGTCTGGTCCCTCACCGCCATCCGAAGCTTCTAACGAGATTCAGGAAGATACCCCCCAAAGAAGAAGAGTGTGAAGAAAGAACCAGCCATGCTGAAACATCAAAGCATGAGATGGAAAATTCTGAATGGAAGACAGGAGGACAAGAAAGAAAGAGCAATTGGGGAGACGGGTGCTCTCCCCGGTGGAAGACCTGGGAAGCTTTGCAATACGCTGCGCCATTGGGAACCACATAATATAGAACACTGTGATTGGGGCTAGTGATAACATTATGCCCCTAACCATATTTAAAGAGTAGGGTCTCAGCGAACCTCCACCCACAGAGGCAAATATTATGTTGGCCAATGGATCAATCCGCCACCCAAGGGGAATCCTGGAGAATGTTATGGTCAAGGTACAGGTGCTCTAAGCTACTATATGGATTATCATTGATGTAGAAGAATGGAGCATTACTTTGAGGTCAGCATGTGGAGAAGAAGTCACCTTCTCGATTTCTCAATCCCTAAAGAAGAAGAAGAAAGGGGGCACAAGGATAAGACACCCTTTAGAAGTGGTAAGGGAGGTAATCAAGAATAGACCTCCAGTTAAAGGTCTAGATCCTTGTATGGTAAAGGGCTATTTTCCCGACGAAGAGAGAAGGTGTTTATATATGGTTGAGTTGTGTTAAACTACTCAAGGAGTTGGATCGAGCTCAGATCCCTACTTGAACAAGTGTGGGAAAAACAGGGAGCAACAATTGAAACAGCACAAAAGGTTGGTGGAGGAGATTATAGGAATCCCACCAACACAAAAACGGAAATTGCAGAGGAAGGAACTTTCCCCTCCTAAAAACATGCTCAACCCTGCTGAAATGACAAATGGGAAGAGCTTGAAACAAAGGGGACAAGTTGTCTGTTACAATGTCCCCTACAACTCAATTTTTTGAACCCAGGATTGGTGAAATGAACCACAGGAAAGCCCTTACCAAAAAATTTAAAAACTGTCCTCCAGGGAAGTAGCCCATGCTTTGTACATAACAGTTTTGGTAGATTTAGATTTACAGAATCTTTTATTAAACAAACTCAATTTTGTTTGAAGCATGCTTTGAATGTATATCATAACTTGAATGAAGCATATTTGAGTCAAATTTTTTACCATGGCATTAATTAAGCAATTGGATGATTCTACCTGGTATTATTTCGACAGTTGAAGAAGCTTAACTAACTACTTGGTGAATGTGAAATAGCTTGATTAGTGCTGACTTTAGTTAATCATTTTGTAAGAACAAGTTTATGGAACCTGTGGAGAATGAGCAAAAATAAATGCCACAACAGCCACAATGGCTCCACACGGCATCCACATGTCCCCTTTGAAGTCATGCCCACGCCACATGGCGTCTGGTTAATATGGAAAGAAGACAAAAGGCAACCCGGTGACGGAACTGAAAAGAGCTAAGTACTCGGTGCCATGTGACATGACCCAACGCGGCAGCATGGGACACAAGGACAAAAATATATAAGCACCCTGACTCTTTCGACGCAACAAAGCATTGAACAGAGACACAGGCATCACAAGCGAGGGAACACCCATTTGAAACCCTACCTTCCCGAAACTTGGAAAGCTCAGATTCAAGGCCAAATCAAGTTGAAATCTCTGCCCTCTTCAATTTCGGGACTAAGAATCAAGTTCACGTAAGCCCTCCATCAAATTCCTCTAATTTCCTACCGGTTAAAGAGGATCTTTGGTCAATGGTCTGTTCGGCTGAGGTTTTCTGTCACCCTACATGCTCTAGTGTTTAGGTTAGTACCCATATTCTCATTTGTGTATTATTTTAGGGTTACAGATAATTAAGTTGGCGGATGGAAAGAAAGAAATTCTCAAGAATAATCATAAGAGCAAGGAAATCCTCTATGATAAAGGAAAATTTGCCAATGAGGAGTCATACAAGAACTATACAAGAGACATCAAGAAGAAGAGTCTTGTATCATAAAGAGGAATGCAAATTATAAATGATAGGAAAATCATAGAAAGGCAATAGGAAATCTTCTGCACTCAACCCTAGGGTGGTTGGGTCCGACTAGTGAGAGAATTCTATTCGAATCTATGTCATCTTCCACAAACTTTAGTTACTGTCATAGTTAAACAAATTAACTTTGCGAGGGGAATAATAAACAATTTTTACAGCCTTCAAATCTTTAAAGATAAAGACTCCTCTACATAGAGAACAATGTAGGCTTTAAGAAGTAACCAACTTCCTATGCCCCAATGCGACCACTTAGAAAATAGTAGAAAAGGAGTATAAATGGTTTTCGAAGAAGGATCTGATAAAGGAAGCAACATTGTGGCTGTATTTTGTGTGTTCCAGACTCAATCCCACAATTCACTACACCGAGATTACAAGAGTGAGGGCCTATATGGTGTATGCAATTATGAAAGGAAAAAGGATTGATGTAAGCCAAGAAATTGAAACGAACATTTTTCAAACGGCAACAAATTCATTGGTTAGCTTCTGTTTCCCTTCTCTTATCACAGCATTATCTATTAATGCAGGCATCATAGGTGATTAGTCTGAAGAAATCATCTATCCTGGAAATATTATTGATGAGAGAATTCTACACGTGCCTCTTATGTGGACCGAAAAATCCGAGGATCCGTCCACCACCCCTTTTAGGAAAGAAGAAAAACCGGAGCATATAATCCAATGGCAAAATCAACATGGGGAGTACGCCCTAGAAATGTTCAGCGGAGTAGCTACAATTGTCAATCAGATAGTTCACAAGAAAGGAGTACCCCAATTAGAAATCATGCCATATCCAAGCAATAAAAACCCAACGAGAGAGGAAGGCGAAAGTGAATGAAATAGAGCATCATCCTAGAGAGGCATCGATTTTGAATCTTCTAGGAGAGTCATCTGTTTTCTGATAAATCCTAAGGTGACATTAAGTTCCTGCAAAATTGTTATTTGTAAGGAGGCCTGAAAAGTTAAACTTGTATGATGCACTCTTTTGTTATTCTCTTGATCAGAATGGGATGTTTACTCTCTTACATGTTTTAATTCAATATCAATTTCCAAATTGATATCTGTGAAGTTTAATTTTGTTCTAACTTTTGCTTTTCTTCTTAGTTTTCTTTTATATTTCTTTTTGGTATTGCATTGCTCACACTGAGAGCCCCATGGAGCATCAAAGAAGCGCCAATAAAAAGCGCAACCAGGTATTTCCTACCCCTTCCTCATTTCCGATTTTCAATTCGAAGATTGGTGACATGTTTCATTTAATTTTCGGGTAGGGGTATAAGGGGAGACAATTTTGCATGTAAAATGATGTGAAATGATGGATCGTCTTTTCATACATTCTCTTTTACACTTTCAAAATTATCTATTCCATATGGTGGTAATCAATATTCATGGGTGTACGGAGTTTAGAAAACTCTGGAATATTTTGTCAAAAGCCACACACTAACTTTCTAGTGATGCAATTTCGTTAGCGTGTTGTTTGTAAATTGAATGGTGGAATGCACTTAGTCTTAACTCATTGATACTAGAATTGATCTTGAAAGAAGCTCTAGGCAAAATAGGTAGAGAAGTGAGTCCCAAGGGATGAATTAAGCACATTTTGAACCAACTGAGCATTGGAAGCTAACCCATGCATACTCCTTAGTCTCCCAACTTTGATCCTTAGCATAATCTTTTAATTCAGTCATCTCTTCAAAAACACCTCATTTGAAATGCACATTGACCAGATTGGAATTGAAACTCTTTTAGAACTTTGAGGGAAAGCAGCCGGATGGTGGAAAGTAATAAAACAACACTTTGAAAGCAATTCTGTTTATATATTCACCCTATCAAAGAAGGCTGAACCCTTGCTAACGGGGTGAAGTGAAAAGATGGATAGCCATTGACCAAAGCTCAAATTTGGGGGAAAATTATTAGGGGAGCTTCAACTATTACAATCTGGTTAAATTTGCATGACAACATAAGAAAGTCTTCAGGATCTTAGGATCACCTCTTCAAAATTAATGCAGAGTGAATTTTGAAGTTAGCTTATGGATGCTTAGTAGAAAATACAAAGGTGCGTGGAAAGTGGACTAATGGTGAGGTACTTAATAGAGAAACAATTAGAGTAGTTCGATTGTGGGGCAATGTAGAACTTTTCAGTTAAGTAAACGCTCTTAAGAAAACCATTTAAAAAATGAACCATCAGTTGGAATTCTAATTTTTTTTTTTGTAAATCTGAAAAGCATGATATATTTATCACATTTTGTTTAACAAGATAGCATAATTGGCTTTCAGTACTAAGGATTTACTCGAGGATGAGAAAACAGTTAAGTTTGGGGCTACTGGGATAGCTTAAAACGTTCTCTGTTTTTGGCAATGTTTATTTATGAGTTAAAGCCATTCTCACTTACTTTTGCCGGTTATTTGTAGGTTCAACCCTTGTAATGAGCAAAACACCAAAAGAAAGAAGAAAGAGCTCAAATAAGCATTTTTCAGGCCAAAAACACCCTAATTCAGAGCAACGTCGCACAATCCCCAGAGAGGAAGCCATGGCATTGAGAATTAGGAAAAATGACTGAGCGATGCCACAAGGTGCCAGAAGCAGAGTCGTGATGCCAGAAGAACAAGACCAGCGACCGAGCAGAAATGACCAAGTGATGGGCGTCACAGTGCCAAAGCCAATGCTGCGGCGCGGGGAGAAAGACATTACTGGGTTGAGCGCCTCATCGCTCAACACCTTGTACAGAAATGCCCATCCTCATATAATGTGAGCCCCTCAGCAATCAACACCCAGTGTAGGAGCGCCTATCCTCGCATAATGCGAGCGCCTCGGCAGTCAGACTCAGTGCCCCGGAACTTCCGATCACATCAGGAAGTAGCGCAGTGCCATAGAATCGTGTGGGCCCACTTGTAGCGGCAAAACTCTGCACCATGGAACCCACCCGATGCCTCACTGTGCCGGACACCCCTATAAACAAATGATACATTCTCTCACTTAGAGAGCGGTCCTCCACAACTGGAATTTTTACAACTTTAGGGATTAGGTTTAGCACTCTTATGGACAAAGAAAGGAAAAAGGGAAAGATTCTCTTCTCTCTATTCCTTTTAATCTGTGCTAGCTTACATTGTATGCTTATAATGGATTATGATAGGGTTTTTTCCCCCGTCCCAACTATGTCTATCTAACTTCCCTAAGGGGATTTGTGATGTAAACTAACATTTAGTAAGGATTCATGTAAGATTCAATTGAATATATAGTATAATCTATCTATAATCTAGACTGAGTGACTGTTGGAGAACCGCTTTACGAGAAGATTGATGACCTCCACATGTAAATATTATCTTTTTATTCAGAATGAGAGTTAATACGAATGGATAATATCACTCTATGTGATTCCCAAGTCGGCTGTAATCACGCAGTGGCGAGTGAGAGGTGCGCCAGTGAACTGCGAAAGAAACGTTCGGACACTTGTGTTCCGGTTGGCTGTAGCATATGGGACTTTGACTTTGTACCTTTTGTTGAGCTGAAATGACATTTTTAAAATTATGCCCATGCGCAAGTGCAACTTCTTACAAAGTAATATATTGGATAAGTCCAGATCGATCCCACTTGGACTAAGCTACGTACTAACCAAAAACTATTTCTACAACTCTATCTAACTATTGAAATAAGAGAGAACATCACAGTATTTGTATATTAAAACAACACAAGAATACTAATTATCTAATTACAGTAGTCCTAAGTGATACCCGTCCACTCGAGAGGCTAAGCAGAGTAGGAGTGATTTCAAGAAATTAAGGGTATGATTCATGCAATTTAACTAAGTGTGGAATACACATCACTCAGTGGGTCCGGAATTCCCTACACGTTACCCCCTTTCGAGACGATACGACCGTGCCACCATCCTTAGCCTGATTGTCATTCGTGGCGACAGGTCTAAATCAAGGGGCAACGAAATGAGCTCAGCCTAAATGACCACGCATGTCTGATAGCTCACGTAGTCTACCGGCATACCCCTCATTTGCTATGTGCGATAACTGCGGATTCGGTGATCACACGCTGATTGGAGGTATCCTCTCGCATTAGCTTTCAGTCTCAACGAAACGATAAGATGAACATGATAGAGGTAATCAATCTCCTCATGTTAAAAACTCCCCAACGGCCAGACACTCTAAATTAAATATATATTGCATGTCAATAACTAAAATAGTTGAAATTACATGAAACCAAACCAGAAATCACATTACATCACTCATCCCCAACACAATTTTAGCTACACATGGTCTGGCATCAGGAATAATCCCTATCTATTAGTATTAAAAACATGATAGATACTAAGATTTAAGGTAAAACAAATGCAATAGACTTACCCTTTGCCCGTAAACTCTTTCTTCCTCTTTCAGGAGAACAAAGTAGATCTGCTTCACTCCTAGTGTAACTCCGCCTCAACAGCGTGGAAGTCCAATACCCAAAGTGTGGCTATAGCACGTATTTATAGGGGAGTCTGGAAGATTCCCAATTTTTACTGTGCCCTAAGTGACGTGGTGTAGAGCCCTTCTGATGGCGCCAGGTATTGGCACCAGGCATGGTGCCATGAAATCATACGGCGTCACGTTATGTTGTTCTCCGCATCACCAGTGCTCAGGAACTGGATTCCTTTGTCGCGGTGCCGCTTTGTGTTTTTGCTTTGTTTGTTTCGTAGTTAGAATTTTTATTTCTGTAAGAAAAAAATCTGAAATTGGTTTACTTTCTTTCCTTCATGGTAGGTTGTATGTAGTTTGAAAGATAAATTTTAATTGGAGTCAATCCATGTTTAAAGGAAATTATAATGTGAATGATGATCCTCATCCGGGTCCATCCTCTAGCATCTACAAATCAAGGAGACTTTCAAGACATTGGAAGTTCCCCACATCTATTCCAAAATGTTATTCTATTCAGTAAGTAATATCATTTTGTGGAGAGCAATTTGACGATTCAAGGGGGAACAAAATCTTTGTTGGGGTATTAGCCAACATGTACTTTCTACCCCACAACCTCCACCACAAAAGCTCACAAATAAGTTCAACAAGGTACTGAGGCAACAGTTAATTTCTGAAGAAGAGGAAAATAGAAAGGAACAAGAGAAATCTTTTGCCATTTGGAAGCAGTTAGCCAATGCAACCAGACAATCAAGTGAGCATGAAGAACCTGTTGCAGAGAGTGGCTGTAGCTGGGAAGAATCTTATTGGTCATACCCACCTTGCATGAAAATATTGAAGAGGTGGAAGTAGAATCGAACTCAAGTATGGGGGAAGGGATAGAATTGAAGCAATGATTAGAAAATTTCCATTTGAGCCTATTGAGTCTTGCATAGGCATTAATGTCAATGAACCTATTTCCAAAGAAGAGAGAAGGACAAATCTAGGTGATCTACATAAGGTCATACACCCACCCAATACGCCAACCTTATTTTCATGGTTGAGAACTTTATTTAAGAAGGTTGGTGGGGTTCAGGAAGACCTTGCACAATCTCAGTTGTGTGTTGCTTTGAGGCAATGTTTAAATTTCTCCCATTCGCTTCTTGATCCAGTTAGGAGATATATGAGGAGAAATTAATTAATCAAAGAAAAGTGGTTCAACTCCCTTTTGATCCGGGACGAATGGGATGAGATATTTCTCTTTATTTTCTATTTCTTTGAATAAAAAGATCTCTAAACCAAATTTTGACCCTTCATTTACCCTTATTTATTTATAGCCAAATTTTTACTAAACCATATCTTTTTGCATTTTAGTTTTCTTTTAAGTGTCCTATCTCTCAAATTGCATGTTTGAATTGAAATGGAGTTGAGCACCTATTATGTGCTGAAGTGAAGCAATGGGAAAGATAAGGAGAAAATAAGAAAAGAAAATGAAAGAAGAAAAGAAATAGAAAGTGCTGTAAAAGTAAAAGTAGTGAAAAGATTAGTCAAAATTCAAAATCTGACTAATCTAAATAAAGAGAAATCAAGCAAAATGCTTAATTGAAGAAAAACGAAGACATGGCTGATAAAGGTGCAAAACCTCTAGTTTGGGGGAAGTTCTTGGTGAGAGGTCGCTCCAAATAGGTTTAATCATTTGATTAGAGATAATGAACCTTTCAAGATTGACTTTTTATTATAACTTGCTCCCTTGTCCCGTTACATTGTAAGGAAAGTACTTATGATCTTAGTAGTAAATTTTCACAATTAATCGAGAGTGGATTGAGAGACTAGAATATGGAATTCTAGGATCAATTTCTCAAGTACATGGCTTGTGGTTTGATGGTGAGTGCAATAGTCTAGGGGCCATTGAATTTGATAAGTAAGAGGGCAAGTAGATTGTGAATGAGTGAGTCTCTAAATAATAGGTCGAGCTACGTAGTTGGCTGCGCAACATGCTAAATAGATCATCTGAAATATGCGTTAGAGGTTCCTTGCTCGATGACGTGAAAGAATTTAAGTTTTGGAGTATGATGAGTGCATATTGTACACTTATTATGATATACTTTTGAGCATGTTTATGTAGCTATTTGTATTCATTTAACTTAGTTTTTTAGTTTTTGGAGTATGATGAGTGCATATTGTATTCCCATAACCAGCACAGGGATGTCCATATTCACACTAGGGCCCCCCTGGAAGACAGGTCACAGAGCAGGAGTGCTTGCAGCCATAAAGATCACGAGACGCGGCTCCATGGAAGGGCATCCAGCTCCATGGAAGGGCATCTGGCACTACACAGCGCCAAGACCTGACGCCAGAGAAGGTGTGTAGCACGACACAGCATTGTGACTGAATTCATGGCTCCTTTAAGTGGCCCAGCGCCACACGACACCAAGAGGAGCCGGGAAACTTCCTGCACAGCCTATAAAAGGCAAACTTTGGGCATCTTTAACACAAGCATTCCAGGATTGGAAGCGAAACCCGTGAGGACAATTTGGAAACGAATGTTACGAGACTAGGGCTCTAGAAGAGCTCAAAATCACGGATTTGAAGCTGCTGAAGTTGGAGATTCAATCTGGGAGGTCTATTACCGCCAAAGGAGCTATCTTTTGTGAGTTTCTTCTCTCACTATTTCTCTTTATCTATCTTTGTATAGTTGTATTTGCACAAGAACTCGTGTTTGAGTCTAGGTTTGCATGTATTTTCTGACATTTGAGATGTTAGTCCTTCGGGGGTTATAGTGATTCTAATTTGTTGACTTCTCTTTACCTGAGGTGAGTTTACATATTTTTATAAGTCTATGAGTGTGCGACACTTCCGTTACGACGGCGACGGTAGTGTAGTGGTCCAGTATTACTCATAAACAAGCCTTAATGTGATTAATGTGGATCTTAAGATTTTAGTTGAGTGACGACCTACTAACATCAATCCTGGTGTCCTCGATTAGACCGAGAGGGTCTACTGGGATAGACACCCTTTACTTGGCATTTGATTCCCAAATCACATGTAATTTGCTCAATGGCAGGTGAGGGATGCACAGGCAGATGAGAAGCCTCCTGACAGATGTGGTCAGGTGGTTGTGGTAATTGACATCCGAATTAATTCCTTGACCTCGAGATAAAATAGGGCTAAGGATGAGGCATGGCCGTGGTGCCCCGAAAGAGGGCTACACGTACTGGTTTCCCTGATCTGCTAAGTGTTAGATAAAATTTCCAAGTGAAGGACTTCAGCCAGTTTATAGAGCAAGGTGGTGAGTAATCAAATCCCCTAGTGAGTAATTAAGTCCCTCAAGTTTGACTCGCAGTAGGATTAGTTTAGGTTAGTTTTGCATTAGATAAGTTGTAATTCTCAATCCATTCGATTGCCTTGGCTAGTGTTCAATTATATTGTTCACTTCACACTTCCCTGTGGGATTGACCTGGACTCACCAGCGTATTATTTGATACTACATGTGCACTTGTGCACTTGGTACTAAACCTACTTATGTACCAATTGAAGGCGACCAAATATGAAACCATCACTCAAAACAAAAGTAGTTGGGTGAGTAAGGATCGTTTCCACAGCTCTCTCTAGTGCAGTAAATAAGAATTCAGGATTGGGCATAAAATAAGGAAACTGTAGAAGAAAAACTAAATACAGAACAATCGTAGAATTCCAGTCTTTTTGAAAACAAATTAGATCTCACAGTTTTTGCTGACTCCGAGGATTCAGTTTCCTTCAAACAATGGAAGAATTCTTGCCTTGTCGAAAATTACAAAAGGAAAAGAAACTAGAGCTGAGTGAAGAGAGAAATGAAAGATGACCCTGGGTTTGATGGCTTCTTCATTATTTATACAGGTTCATCCCCTTATCGGATAATCCCATAAAATCTCCTAAAAATACTTTGAATATCATCCCAACCCCCATCCTAACAACCCTATTCAAATTTGACCACTTGAAAGAAGGAATACATCCTGGTAAAGTCTCGAAATATTTTATCTCTGTTGGGATTTTAGGGCACCAGATCTGTAAGAATTAAAAATTAAAGCACATCATATCTGGAGTTTGAACTGGAAGCTAAAGATCATTCCGGAATGCCAGCTATGCAGGGAAAGTAACTTTTTCCTGATTTTAACCTTTCTTCCGCCCGTATCTCTCGAAAAATAAAACTCAAAAGTTGTTGATATGTAATTTTGGTTCTAACAAATCTTGAATCATCACAATCAGAGCTCTGAGTACAGAATTACTTGAGGCTTACGGATCCATGGTCAAACTGTAAAAAAAATAGCACTATTAGCTTCTTTTAATATTTAATGCCTCCATTTGTATCCTAAATAAAAACAGAAGAATAATCAGTATAGTTGGTCACCAAATAAATATAAAATACTATGAATTAAGGATAACAATACGAAAATATAGATTCTCATTAAAGTCCCCACGCACTTAACTTTTCCTCATCCTCAGGAGAAACTCAAATTCACTTTCAAATTGACTCCATGGTTGAAATTCCAGGCACAGAAACAATCAAACTCTTCAAAAAAAATAACACATCGTGAAACAAATTTTTAAACAACTTACAATTCCTTAGTATGCTTTTTGTTTTTTACTTGAAAATCGAATAAACTAAATTAAGTAGACGCTCATAGAGCTATACTCTTCACTCTCATATATATGAGGAGTATTTATTTCACTCAAATTCATTATAATATAAATGTTATACCATATGTTTGTATTTCTTCTTATTGTCCACCACTTGGATCACATGCATAAAAACAAATCATATGGATTTTTCAAGGGATGTAATGGGGGTTAGGATCAAGAAATGATATATTTTGTGGTTTGGTTTAAGAGCCAGCAAAACTTGTGGAGGAAACTTGAATCAAACCTAGCTCAAATAAACATGTAAACCCTGTAACACTCTTAGAAGCACAAACAACAACTTCTACATTTGTAAGAATCATTACACATATCCCTTCTTTTGATATTTGAGGAGTTTGTAACTTTAAAATTAAGTTCCTCCCTCACTTACCCTTTCTTTTTCTTTTCTTTTCTTTTCTCTCTCCCAATTTGTTTTTATATTTTCCTCGGGAGAGATTGCATCATCTATGGAACACAAAATCGAGATTGAAAACTTTTTCAGAAGTTCATCATTCATAGCCATGCCACAAATGTTGACACCCCCACACGTATTCCATTCACACTCTTACATATCAAAATAATGAACATTGCTCCTCCAATTCTATGGCTTGTGTAAAGGATTTTTTTCCTGTGAGGTTAGTAACATGGGTTAAAAATAAACAACAAAGCCCAATAAAGCCCAAAGGGGTTCAACAAATCAAAAAGTACATACAAGGTAGTCTATTTGGCTTATGTGGTTTATGACAAATATGGCCTTAATCATGTTCATGCATGCATGCATCAATGTGTCCTCAAAGAGAATCAAAGCAAGTTCTATAGACACAAATCTATGGAAGAATATCTTACATGAAAAAAAATAAAGAGACATATAGATGTGTCAATCTGAAGGCTCAAAATCTCACCAGCTTTTATCTACTGAATTTAGTTTCTATCATTCTCAAGGAAAGTAGCAAAACTAATTAATCATAAGTTGGAGAACACTTAGTCACCATGTTATGAATTTTTAAAGTTTAATTCAGTCATGCTCGTAACAAATGCAACCAAGGAAAACAACTTAATCCCCTCCCCAACAATTAAAACTTACATAGTCGTCAATGTAAGAAAAATGTAAAGAAAATGCAGAAAAAAGCGGTAATATAAACAAAAAGAAAAAATGAACTCCCCTTGGGTTGTCTCCCTTGTAGAGCATTTGTTTATTGTCGTTGGCTCAACTTGGTGCTTTTTTTTTCAATCAATATAAATGGGATCCTAAAGACCCAATTGTACACCCTCATAGAAAGGCTTAAGTCTTTGGCCATTAACCTTGAACAATGTATAGAGTCTTTAGACTTTGAATTTCAACTACACCATGACAAAAAATATTAGAAATGACAAAAAGTCCAATCCAACAATAATACAAGTTACCTGGAAATAAACGAAGCCGTGAATGGTATAGAAGAAATTTTTGACCAACTTTAAATTGCTTCCTATAGATCCATTTGTAATGAAAGGCTTTCGGTTTTTCCTTGTAAATCCTCGTATTTTCGTTGACATCGTTACGGATTTCATCCAACTCATGTAGATGCAATTTCCTATGTTCTCCTCTTTCATCCATCTTCACATTGAAATTCTAGATTTTCCAATAAGCCTTATATTTTAACTCAACTCGAAGGTGGCTTGGTTTATTAAAACGAATCAGTATAGTGACATTCCAATTGGTGTCATATAAGCAGTCCTTTGTGCCCATAAGACATCATCGAAGCGAAAACTCTAATCTTTTCTGCTCGGATTGATTTTCTTTCAAGGATCGACTTGATCTCTCGATTTGAAACTAATGCTTGTCCACTTGTTTGTTGGTGATAGGAGTTGACACCTTGTGTGTTACATGATATTCTTGCATAAAATTCTTCATAGTTTGATTGCAAAAATGTGTACCTCGATTACTTATCAGAGCTCTTGGAATTCCAAATCTGGAGAATATATTACACATGAAAAAATCTTTCAAAACTTTAGAATCATCATTTCTGGTAGCTTTAGCTTCTACCCACTGTGAGACATAATAAACAGCAAGTAAAATATAGACATACCCAAAAGATACAGGGAACGGTCCCATGTAATCGATGTCCCAAACATCAAAAATTTCAAACAAAAGTAAAGGAGTTTGTGGCATCTCATTCCTTTTGGACATGTTACCTATTTTCTAACAATGCTCACATTACTTACAAAAAGAGTATGTATCTTGGAATAGAGACGGACAATAGAGGCCACATTCTAGCACTTTTTTGCAGTCCTTTTAGCTCATAAAAGACCTCCAGCAGCATAAGAATGACAAAAGTTTAGAACAGAAATAACTTTATTGTCTGGAATGCCCCTTCTTATCACTTGATCCTCACAATGCATCCATAAGTATGGGTCATCCCCCACATAGTATTGTGCATCACTGTTGATTTGATCTCTTTTACCCATACTGAAACCAAAAAGTAACATATTAGTAGCAAAATAATTAACAATATTCGTGGAGAACAAGTGTTCATCACGAAATTCATCATCCATATGAACTAAATGACTCAAATGATCTGCAACACAATTCTTCATCTGACTTTTGTCTTTGATCTCCAAATCAAACTCACTCAAAAGAAGTATTGGTTTGTGGAAAATAAGTTGTAGTTTTAGACCATATTATATTATGAATTGAGGACATTCTCACTTTCTTTTTGTGTTCATTGGTAGATTCAGGTGCAAAAATGAGGAAAACACCAAGCAAAAAAGGATGGAGCTCAACTAAGCAAATCTAACCTAAAAACTCCCCTTTTTGGAAATACAAAAGTCAGCACGACATGTTGTCAGAATGGAAGCGAAGTGGCTGACGCAGCATGGCACCAGGATCGAAGCTGCGGTGTCGGGTGAATGAGGTCTACGAGAAAAGAAAGATGGCTATGTCTTGCACCTCAGTTCCCGACTCAGCGTAGGGGTGTGGGAAGCCGCAAAGCTTTTCTTGGTTGAGCACCTCGGTGGCCAGATCCAGCGCAGGTGCACTCATCCTCGCTCATCCTGCATCCCGGCAACCGAACCCAGTGCAGCAGTGCTCGTTATTGCCTGTGAATCACCCTGGTGACCAAACCCAACACAGGAACGCTGGCAGCACAAAGGAACGCAATGTGTGACACCACAGAATCATATGACACCACGGTTGGTGCCAAGACTTGGTGCTATGGGAGGAGTTCGGCTCCATGTGGTGCCAGATAACTTAGGGCACTAAAAAAAGGAGAATCTTTCAGAGTCCCCTATAAATAGGTGTTATAAACGCACTTCAAATATCGCGCCTCCACACCCTAGAGGCTGAGCAAGCTTTGGAGGAGAGGAGAACACTCCTAGGGAGCAAAGGAAGGAAGAAGGAACGAAGTTGGGAGTTGAAGGAAAGTTTTCTCCTTCATTTATCTTTGTATTTTAATCTATTGAGTGTTTATTAGCTATTATGCTTTGTATGGATTCGGATTGGGATTTTTCCTTAATCCTAAATATGTGTAGCTTAGTATCATTTAGGGGTAAGTGAGGTAATGTGATTTTGGGATTGGATTCGTGTAATTTTGGCTATTTATGTTAATCTATTGCAATTAATATTTAATTTAGTGTGAGTGACTATTGGAGAGCTATTCTCAGGAGGATATTGATGACCTCCACATGTGCATCTTATCGTTTGTTGAGACCGAGAGGTAATATGAATTGATACCATCACTCTGCATGTGATCCCCAAATCGACTGAGTTCACTCAGTGGCAGGTGAGAGGTCTGCCGGTGAACTTCGAGAAAGCGTCCGGACACACATCATTTAGGCAAAGCTACATGTGCCCTTGGTTTAGTTCCTATGATCTCGAGAGACAATCAGGCTAGGAGGGGGCACGGTCATATCGCCTTGAGAGATGATTACGTGTAGGGGATTCTAGACCAACTAATGGGCTATAGTTTACACACATAGCTAAAATTACATGAATGCTACTCTTAATCGCATTAATCACTTCCCCCAATTCCGAATCTGCATAGTCTATAGTGTGCTAGCATGTATCACCTAGGAAATTGCTGTTGATAATTAGTTAGTATCTTTTTGTTCTTTTTGCATTATGATAGTTGTGACATAGTTATACATAATTTAGTGGTTACTACTTCTCGTTGGATAGATCCGGACTCGCCCAGTATATTACTTTCTGTGACACATGCTCTTGTGCACGGGAAACTTTTAATAGTGTTATATGTGCCCAACCAAGTTTTTGTCGCTGTTGCCGGGAACTAGTTACAACAATCAGCTGTGGGCTCTGCAGTTGTAATCTAGCTTAGAGTAGTTAGAGTAATTTGGCTAACATAGGTGCATGCTTAATGTAGCTTAATTTAGCTAGTTTGCATGTTAGTGTAGCAAGTTTCGCCAGTTCGAGTAAAAGAAAAATTATGTATGTTGAAACTGGTTTGATTCTTGTACCATGGATTGATTGAATTTGTGATTAATTGATGGATCTATTTGTTAATCATTCCATGTATAGGAATGAAGATGATAATGGGCATGCTTATCCAGGTATATCTTATAGCAACTCCCAACCGTGGGGTTTTTCAAGACCAATGGACTTTGCCTCAATCCGTCCTTATTATAATCCCTTTGCTCAAACTGCTCGATCATATGGAGAGAAATATGGTGGTCCCCCCATTTGATGCATATAGTCCTAGCTGGTTATATTTTGCACAGTAAATGAATAACCCTTAATGTTTGACCTTTTTGACTTACCCTGGTCCCTAGCTGAAACTCAACTAATAAAGACCAACGGATTCTGGGATCATCTCTTAATGATTAGTGGAGAGTGAATTTCGAAATTTGCTTATGGAATATTAGTATTGAATTAAGTGCATAAAAAGTAGATTGATGGAGAGAGCACCTAAAGGGAGAAATTGTAGTAGTTAAGTTGTGAGGTAATTAAAAGGTTTTAGGTGAATAAACACTCATAAGAAGACCATATAATAAATGAGCCCCGAGTATTTTAATTGCTTGAATTCTTGATCACATTTTTAACAGCAAGATGAATGGTTAGTATTCTGTATTAGATGTTTTGCTAGAGGACGAGAAAATACTTATGTTTGAGGATAATTAGTGTAAAATATTCATAATAAGTAAATTTTCACTTGTTTTTGGAGTTTATTTGCAGATTAGAGTGAGATAATGTGGAAAACAACAATCAGAGGCAGCCACAGGAAGTGAAACCACACGTCCCCCACTATAGGAGACACGGTGTCACATTGTCAGATGCATCACAGTAGCCAACGCCACATGGCACAACCCCCAGTGCCAAAACGTCTGCATGTCATGTGTTTTTATAGGAGAAAATGGCTAAGAGTCGAACACCCGAGCAGCTGGATAAGTGCAGGGCCACCGGGGAAAGATTGCAGTTTCTGGGTTGAGTGCCCTGGCGCCTGAGTTCCCACTGCGCGCCCACTGCAGGGGCGCTCGATGCTGCTATACAAGACAGTATTGACACAGGTTAGTGGATATTGTGCTCCGATTTTCATATGTTTTTAAGGTTATTGGAGTATTTATTTATACCCGTTTGACTTAGTTTTGTTTTTTATATGCGAGGAAAACATGAAAAATACCAAAAGAAATCTAACGGAATAAATCTTGCTGAAATCGGAGCTAAAATGAAGGAAGTAGCCCAAAAATCTCTAAATGCAGAATTTGATGCTGAGTGAGCTACTCAGCGACCAGATCCAGCATGGGAGCGTTGACGGTGTGAAAAAAGCCCAAAACGTGTGACGCCACGGAGGGTATCCAGAACCACATGGCGTCAGGAACTGTAGCACTGTTACAGTGCCCCCTCGAGCTACAGTTCCGATTTTGTGCAACAGTTATGCGCCCACTACTGTTCGGTTTTGCCGATACAGTAGTAATTTCACACACAGAATCATGGCAACTTTACGTGGCGCCGGACTGCTTACTGCACACCTATAAAAGGCTCTTTTTAGGTTATTTTTGACCTAAGTCTTCCGAAAATGGAAGCAAAAAGCGTGAGGGGGATTTGGGGGCGATTTTGAACCAAACTCGGGCTCTAGAAGAGCTCCAAAGCATGATTTTGAAGCCCCCGAGCGAGGAGATGCAATCCGGGATGACATTTCCAGCCGAAGGAGCTACCTTTAAGAGTTTCTTCTATCCCTATTTCTCTTTTCCATCATTTTGTTCATGTATTTTGTGCTAGAACTCGTGTTTGAGTCTAGATTTATGTTTTCCTTTATGTTTGGTGAGATTTTTCTCTCATATTGTATATGTTTTCCTGCTAGAACACCAATTTGAGTCTAGGGTTACATATATTTTGATGTATTAGAGATACTTGCCCTTAGGGGGTTTTAGTGATTGTTCTTTGAATCTTATATTAGTTAGTTTCATTTACTTGTTGTGATTTTATGTGTATATATATGTCTTTGAGTGTGCGATGTTTCCATTACAAGGCGACGGTAGCATAGTAGGCTAGTGTTAGGCATAGTCAAGCCTTAGTGTGAGTGACCGTTGGAGGGCTAAGTACACGAGGAGATTGAATCTCCAAGTGTAAATCTTATCATTTCGTTAAAACCAAATGGGCGATTGAAAGGATCCCATCACTCAGGGTCTGATCGCCAAATGCACTGCTAGAGCACAGTGGCAAATGAGGGGTTCGCTGGTGGACTTCAAGAGAAGTGTTCGGACACACGTGGTCAGGTTAACTGCAGCCTATGGGCCCTGCATTTAGATACTTACCCTAAAGAGAGGATGACACTACGGCGTCACGAAAGCATCAAGACCTGGCACCTCCGAAGACAATCGGCACCTCACGGTGCCAAACAATGTATATCACAAAAAAATTTGTCAGTGAACTAAACGCAAAACACTTCTGGATGAGTTCAAATCACAAAAAACTTCGCCAGACAATGTAGATGACCAAAAAATTACAGACATTCCCCTACAAATAGGCATTATGAACCACTTCAGAGATTTTTCCTCCACGAAAGACAAAACATTTTTGGAGCTTAAAGGTAGGAAGCAGAAGGAGATTGGGTGATAAAATGGAAGCTTTCTATTTCTCTTTACCTTGTAGTATTTTTGCTAAGATGCAATGTATTGTACTGGGTTGTGATTTGTTCCCAATCCTAGGAATGAGTAGCTAAGCTTCCCCTTAGGGGGTGTGATTGTGACGTTAAATTAGTGTAAGGATTCATGAAATATCATTCTATTGGAGGATAATCAATCTAAATCTTAGAATGATTAATGTGGCACCATGACATCGAGCACTTTCAACAATGCCAGGAGAATTTCTTTGATTTCTTCTTGGCATTGTGGTTGGGCATAAACGAGACTATAAAAGTTCTGACTGTGTGCAAGTGCACGCGTTGCACTAAGTAATATACTGGATGAGTTCAGATTGATCCCACGGGGACTATTACTACTTACTAGTTTGTGAATTTGCTATAACTATAAATAAATACAGCAATTAAAGAGAATTGTCACAAGTATCCAAATGTAAAGACTACAAAAAAATACAAACTAATTAATTACAGCAGTTCCTAAAGTGATACAAGCTCACACATTAGAGACTATGCAGATTTGGAGTTGGGGGAAGTCATTCATGTAATTAAGGGTAGAATTCATGAAATTTAGCTGAGTGTGCAACCAATGGCTCATTAGTGGATCTGGAATCCCCTACATGTAACCCTCTCTAGAGGCAATATGACCGTGCCCCCACCTTAGCCTGATTTGGCACTGATTGACAGGTCAAAGTAGAGCCAGGGGATTATACACAAAGTGGATGATGCACGAAATCACCAGCGCATCACCTCCTCTGACTGATTGAACAAAGTAGATTTGGGGATTACACACAAAGTGGTGATATCCTCTTGTATCACCTCTCTGTCTCAATGAAACGAAAACACGCATATGTGGAGGTCGACAATCTCCTTAGGCAAATATCTCCCCAATAGCCTCTCGCACTAGATTAACATAAATTTCTGAAATTACATGAATCCGAAATTGCTTCACATCACATACCCCCAAATGAAAATTAGTTAACACATAGTTTGGATTAGGGAAGAATCCCTATCCATTAACATTGAATACTTGGTTGACAAGATACATAAGAAATAAATGAAGATAAAAGATAGACCAAGGGCAAAAGACTTCCCTTTTTGCTCTTGGACTCTTCCTTCTTCCTCCTAGAAGCTCCAAGTGTGTCTCTGCTTTGCTGCTAATGCTAGCTCTGCTTCTGAGGCGTGGAACCATGATGCCTATTTATAGGGGATTCTGAAAGATTCCCCTTTTTTAGTGCCCTTAGTGATGTGCCGCCATGCGTGTAGGACTCCAATGGTGCCAACTCATGGTGCTGATCATGGCACCATACGTCTATGTGGCATCACTCTTTGCTTTCCTTCGTGCCGCCAGTGCTCCTGCATTGAGTTCATGCGCCAAGTGCTGCACAAGTGAGGACGAGCTCTCTGGTGTTGAATTTGGACACCGAGGCGCAGGATGAGTGACGATGAGCGCTTTGGCTCTTGATCCGATTGCCAAGGCGCTGCACCAGAAACTTTCTGCACCTTCCAGTGCCCCCGTGCTGAGTCGGGCACTCGACACTTATCCATTTTTCCTCAGTCACTGTCCTTGTTCACACGACACATCAGCAACAATCCTGGCGCCATGTGGCATCAACCACATTTCTTGTGCATTTCACAATCTGATGTCGTGGCTTCTGCTAGAGTGCGATGTGGCATTACGTGCATTGCTGCTTCTCTGCTTAGTGCCACAGCTTCCAATATGATGCCATGTGGCTCCGGCCTATGTATTGGCCCAAAATGGTGTGTTTTTAGGCCCAAAACGTGCAAGTTGTCTCTTTCTCCTTCCAGTTGGTGTTTTTATGAATGGAACACAAATCAATCAAATCAACACCAAAAGTTAGTGAAATTGCAAAAAATTTAAATCAAAAGCTAGCCTAAAATGCAGTGTAATTTCCACTAACCATGTTGGGATGCTGTGAGCCGTCTTTGGTGCACTATGGCATCAAGTTCTGTACTTATCCATTCTTAGGCTATTTTTTTTATTTCTGCTCCAATTTGCGCGAGATTTATTTCGTTGACTTCCTTTTGGCATTATGGACGATTTCCCTCCATAAGACAAACAATACTAAGTGTATTTGGGTTAAATAATTACTGAAATCGCCAAGAAAGAGTAAGAAAATGAGAGAAGAATATATGCCAATCACACCTCCAAACTTGAATTCTTCCTTGTCGTTGAGCAAGGAACCTCTCACAAATATTCCAAATGTTCTATCTAGCATGCTGATGATGAAAAATCATTCAATTGAATTCATGAGATGAAAATCTATGTTGTTTGGCCAGTTACACTTCTGGCTATTCTTTAAAGACACTCTCATTTACAGTCTACGTACCCTAGTACTTATCAAATTCTATGGCTCCAAATTATTGCTCTCACCATGTAACCACAAGCAATGCATTTGAGAAATTGATCCTAGATTTCCATAAGCTAGTCTCTCAATCCACTATCCACTAATAGTGAAAAGTTACACCAAAGATCATTAGGACTTCATAAAGGTTGTAAATGGGTTTTTAACTAGAGTGGGATAAAATGTCAATCGTGAATGCTCCATTCTCTCTAATCTCATGATTGAACCTATTTGGAGTGAGCTCCCACCAAAAACGTCTCCCAAACTTGAGTTTGTGTCCTTTTTCAACCATTTCTTCCATATTATCATCAATAAAGCATTTTGCATGATTGCACTTCATTTAGATTAGTCAACCTTTTATTTCACTAATCTATTGATTTCCTTTTAATTTTTCAAGCACTTATCTTGCACTTTCTATTCCCTTTTATTTTGTTTTTCTCCTCCTTGTCTCTCCAAATGCTTCATTTCTCCACACAATAGGATCTCCAGCTCCATTTCAATTCAACCATGAAATTTGATAGATAGGACATAGAAAAGAAAGATAATTGCACAAAAGGATATGACTTGATATTTGACTATGATAAACATAAAGGTGAATAAGCACTAATAAATTGGTCGAGCAGCAGATATGCATATGGTGGAAAGAAAGATTCCACCGGTCCAGACATTGCCTAAATCCTTTGTTTGTATGCAACTTTCATCCATTTTGCCTCGAACTTAATTTGAAACTAGTTTCAGAACATTAAGACAAAGACTCAAGAGCATGCACCATAGAAACCACCTACCAAATAATAGCAAATTAGCCACAAAATATTTTGACTCTTAAGTGGCCTCTTACTACTGAAACAAGTTAATCTCCTCGGTCTAGCTATGCAAGTAGTGACCGAGCTCCACACAATTCCATTTTCAAATAAATACCATTATTGTCATCACAATGCATTCCTACACCTGATATAACTATATCAACTGATTCGGTGCAAACCAATTATATATATAACACACCCATACAGAAGCGCATATGTCACATCAAATAATAATCCGGTTAGACCAGTTTGTGCCCACGTGGACTTGTACTACATACTAATTCTTAAGTTCTCAACAACTATATTTAACTAACGAAATCTGTAACAAGTGTCACAAGAACCAAATTGCATTAATTAAAAAAAAAATATTAAATCCTACTAAAAACAAAGGTTTCTTAGAACAATACAAGCGCGGACTATGAAAGCTTGAAGAGTGGAGTCGGTGGAGCGAATTCATGAAATGCGTGGGGGATTCATCCAATTCAGATTGATTTGGTAATTCCTAGCACGTTAGTGGATCAGGGAATCCAGTACGCGTAGCCTTCTCTCGAGGTACTACAACCGTACCCCCTCCTTAGCCCTACTGTCTATCGAAGACAAGGTGCTAATTTTGAGGTTCATCACCACAGCCACCATGACCTTGTGTGTCAGAACACTTCTCTCAAAGTCTACCTGCACAACCCTCACCTGCCAATGAGCATTAAATTTGATTTGGTAATGACACGCTAATTAATGGGTCTCAGTCACAGTACACCCTCTCAGTGTCAATGGGAACATCAGATTTCAGTTAAGAGGTCCCAAGTAAAACACACTGAACTAAAGATATATTACACTCTAATAATCCGTAATTACATGAAACCCTTAATAATATTACATTAAGTCACAATGCGCTATGGATACTTAGCTAGACATAAAGAGGCATTGGGATAAATCTCAATCCAAATCCATACAATTCATAATAAGCTAAGAAAACACACTAATACAGAAAGAAAGAGATAAATGAAGAAGAAGAAGTTTCCCTTCTACTCCCAATCTACTCCTCCTTCCTTCCTTTTGCTCCTCTGAAGTTTTCTGCCCTTCAAATCTTTGACAGCCTCAAAGGCGTGGGGGCTCGATCCCTCACGTGGATTCAAGACACCTATTTATAGGGGAGTCCTTGTTATTCCCCTATTTTTTGTGCCCTAAGTGATCCGGCACCGTGCTGGGGTGCCAGGTCTTAGTGCCTCGGTTGCGCCACGCAATCCTATGGTGCCGCATTGTACGTTCTTCATGGTCGCTAACACCCCTGCGTTGCATGCTATCTTCCCGTGGCGCCTGAGTTCGAAGATGGGCGTCTTTGCGCTGAACATTTGCACCAAAGCGCTCAAACCAGAAATTATTTTTGGTTCCCGCCATGCCAGCACTGATCCAGGCGTGTGGGCACCCGGCATTTAGCCATTTCTCTTGATGGAAGACCATGTTGGCCAACGTCGAGGCACCAGTACTTTCACCATGTGGCGCCTGCCACTAATCTTCTGCAGTGATAAATCTGGTGCAGTGGCTTTGACTCTTGCACCATGTGGAGCCACTCACAGTGTTTTACTCTTCTTCTTGTCACCATTACTTCTTTGTTGGTGCCATGCGGCGCCAGCTTCTGTTTCGCTCCGAATGGGGGTGTTTTTGGCCTGAAATTGCTTACTTCCTCCACTTGGTATTTTCAACATTTTCACACTTGAACCTACAAATAAACACAGAAAGAAAGAAAAAATAGTCTCAACTTAAGCGACTCATGGCTAAAAACAAAGCATATTTTACACTCATCTGCAAGGCATTTTTATCAAGATAGATGTAATTTGCATGAATGAATGAATGAAGACATGATTAAGATATACAAATTGCTACCCCAAACTTAAATTCTACATTGTCCCAAATGTAGATCATGCAATGAATAAAGTTAGAGGGGTAGAGAAAACTCCCTTGTTACAACACATCAAATGAATACAGCTTTTGTCTTCAATTGTGATGATCAAACCAGGAGATCTTCACTTGAGACGAGCTCTTCAAATTGACTCAAGGAATACTAATGGAAGTGAGAGTCATGGGTATCTCATTTTGTTTTATTAAAAAGAAAGTAAAAAAGAATTAAAACACACCAAACTAACACAAAATATATCACACAATAAAACGCACAAAAATAACACTAATGTGAAAGAAAGATTTAAACCAAACTATACATATCATAACCAACAAGAAACAGACAGATTTAATTAACAGAAAGAGTTACATAAGATAGTTCATTCAATTCTCAATATACAGTCGATGTACAAAATTGCCTAGGCTAAACCAAATATGAATCCTGGTCCTAGGCTGTACATGACTCTCTCTACTCTCTCTTGAATCATCATCATATAGTTCATACAATGCTCAAGATACAATCAATATACAAAATTGCCTAGCCTAAACCAAATAATATATCCCGGTCCTAGGCTGTACATGACTATCTCTCTACTCTTTCTTAAATCAACAAGAAACATACAGATTTAATTAACTCATATTTCTTATCATCATCACCGCCTTGCCTTCGCTTTCGTGGAGAGAGGTAGGACGGAAAACTTGTCATATCAAGTTGAGGCTAGACAACACACCACGAAAACATGTCCCAGATGTACCTGATATGAGAGTCGCGAAGCTCACGGTGGTGCTTGATCTTACATCTCATCTCCCTGTGCTCCTGATCTCCTCTCTGGACCAACTCCTCTAGGTATGCTATGCAAGCTGCCCATCTCTATGCAGCTGGAAGGTGATGTGTCGGTGGCTCTGCCATTGGTGGTGGGGGTGCTCTTCCAGGTCAGCAGTGATCTTCATCAATCAGTCATGTAATGAAGTCACAAGTAATAGGTCTCTCGGGTCCCCTCATCTCTACTATAGATGGCACCCCAATATTAAAGACATGACATAGGTCACTAATCTGGGACGGAAAAAATAAACCCAATCACATTGAACCACTAGTGCGAATGATTTCCTAGTAGATGATCTGGCCAATGTTAATCGGACAACCTTTCAAAAAGCCGTATAATATATACGCTCTGTCCACTGTCACCGCTTTACGATGAGACGTGGGAAGAAGCCGAGTACTGATAAAGTAGAGCCATACCTTGGCCTCCAGAGACAAGTCTGCCTTTGGGAAGTATAGGTGTTGCCCATTCTCTGCTATCTCCCTTATGGCGCCGTCAGAGCAAAGAAATCTGGTGAGATCCTCTGGGGGGACTGTCTACTTCAGATTACTCATTTTATCCTTCATGTCCTCCGTTCTGTCATATGCATTAATAGCTGCTCGGTCGAAATGGACCCGTCGATGTTGGACAATACAATATGTTCGAAAGTAGCCTCCCAGACCAACCTCCTGCCCTGCATCTTCCACATTAAAGTAGAGAACCCTAACCAATGGAAGTATGGCTGGCTGTGTCTGAGTGCAAAACATATCCCAGCCCCTACCTCCAATAATAGGCAGAAATTGCATATAATCCAAAAGTAACTCAAATTTTCTCTCCTTCAATTATTTTTTTCCTCTCAACCCACTCCCATTATCTTGCCGCTATCTCAGAGATAAATCTATTCCGGCCAAAGTCCCCCACTGCCCGAATGTTCCACACTCCCTTCCCAGTATTCTTTGTCCAAACAATCTCTCTACTCAAATGAATTAAGAAGTAGAGTTTACTAACCTGATTTCTTCCTCCAATCTGTATGAAAATAGTTGAAATAGCTCTTCCAGCAAGGGAGAATCAAACTCAGGCACTATGGGGCTCTAAGGGAGAAGAATAGTGGATAAATGAGTGACGAATGAGGCTCGCGCCTCTTCAAAGCACTGGCATCGTGGACGGCGCACAAAAAGTTTTTCTGATATAGAGCCACAGTGATACGGGGCGTGACTTTCCTATGCCTAAATGCACAACGTCCATGTGCGGACATGCGCAAGACGGCTCGACGGGGGCGGACGCGCACATATATGTGCATAGACAACCAACCAAACGCGCATGCACAACTTGAACTCACAGATGCGCGCGCGGAGGCGCATACGCATCTACCAGGTACGGATGCGCGCTTGTGGCTGCTCGCACGCCCGCAACTCCTTGCATTCAACTACAAGGAGCAACCACACGCATTTGGCGGATGACGTGGCACACGAGGTGGCACGTGACGTGGCAAGTGTGAGTTGGCAAGCACACATGGGACAAGTGCTTGCTAGTTGGCAACAACTAAGAGAGTTGGTGGTCAACAATGAGTTGACAAGCACATGGGATAAGTGTTTGCTAGTTGGCAACAACTCATAGAGTTAGAGGGAATCTATGGGTTGGCATGAGTTGGCATTGGTTGGCAAGCACTTAGAGAAGTGCTTGATAGGTGTCACCAACCATGGGAGGTTTTGTAATCTAGAAATAGCCATGTACAAAGGCTTGTAATTCATTCATTCAATAGAAGAGTTCTTTCCTCCCAAATTCGGAGTCTCCCTTGTGCTTGAGTTTTGAGAGAGTTCTAGCACCAAGAACAAGAGTGTTCTTGTGCTAAACTTCTTCCAAGAGGCTGACTAGCATCCAGACGGGCTTGGAGGCTAGGCCGCACGCCACTAAGGAGCAAGATTGTGCTTCGCATACTCTAACGGCGTGACACACAGCGTCCCAGAAACTCAAGTTATTTCAAATTTCTCTGTCAGAGTCATGGTTTAGTGGTGGCGTAACGCTCGCATTGCCCAACAACTTGTGTTGGTTGCCGTGGGTGTAACGAGCAGGACCAAATTGGTTGGTTCGGGGAGTCGTGCATGTCGCAGAGATTAAAACCGACTCGTCTGGGTGTCGTGTGGGTCGCAGAGATTAAAACCGATTCGTCTGGGTGTCGTGACGCTCAGCTTTCATCGACGGCACCCAACACTTGCTGTTTTAAGCCATAAAAAATTGTGAGTAATATCGGAGGCGGTGTGGCGATGGAACAGCACCATGGCGCCCACAGACTGCAAAAATATTAACTTGATTTTTTTCACAAACATTTTGATTTAAAATTTCTTTCACATTTATTTTATTCTATTTTACATATCTAACATATTTCTTGCATCAAAATATTTACAAACTAAGATCCACACTCAAAATTCACCAATTTAAACTGAAGCAAAATTCTCCTGAAGCATGCACACGGTTAAATATAAAAAATGAGCATGTAAATACATCAATGAAACTAAAATTTTCCTCAAAATGTGATTGGGAAGGGGTATCGAATGTTGGGTCAGAAAGTCAAATTTCTTCAACCTCACAAAAAAACCATATTATCGCACTTTCTCAATCTTACCTCTAATGGTGGTTGGCATGTCTCCTGTAGGTGGCTCTCATTCCAAGGGGCCTCCTTGGGTTGACAGGGCCCATTATCAATATTTTGCTCCCAAGGACTTCCTAGAGGTTGACAATTAAAGTGTTCCTATCTTTCCTCACTGAACTGTTTAAACAACCTATCGATATGAGACTATATTTTGATGAGACTGGTCTCTCTTTTGCAATGAGGCTATGAGAGTCTCTTCATATGAAGGCTTAGGTTGCTACTTGAGAAGGGGTAGTGGTGTTGGGTTTATTATACAAGATGGGTATGACCAATCAGGTTCTTCACTACTAAGACCACTATCTACAAAGGTTTTATCTCCTCATATGGTGATCCTCTCAACTTGGCTACTTTTCTACAAAGGGCATTAATTCGCACACTGGTTCTCTCTTGTTCCTCTCTAAATGCTTGTTGACCATCAAGTAACCGTAGGTGAATTTGCTCACTGGAGTCACGTTTAGGCTTTTTGGGTAGTTGGTGTGGGTTTTGGTAAAAGTTGGGATTGAAAGGTGGTCCACGTTGATCAGGCATAGACATGTGCACTGAGTGATGCTCCCATGACGAATGGGGATGACTACCCCAACACAACTCATATGGCTCAGAAGTTGGACCTCCAAATTGCTATCAATATGATAGAGTAGCTTGCTCAAAGGCAGAGCAATATGAACAGGCTATAGCAAACTCCCTTGGTCTTCAGGGAGGGCATTGTTGGGAGTTGCTAGAAGATGGACCCGAATAAGCATTATCATTATCCTCATAATTCTCTCTAAACATGGGTTGATTCTAATTAAAATTCATCATTCAAATACATACAACCATCCATGAAAGAAAGAAAGAAAACCAATTTTAGAATTTCTTTTTTATTAGAAAATAAAATTCTAACTGAGAAATAAGCAAAATATATAACAACCAATTAAAAAAAAAAAACACCTAACTACGACTTGACTATAGTTAACTTGGATCAAGCAAATAATTCTCCGTCATAACAAGTAGTACACTAGAGAGTCCAGGTCGATCACACATTGAAGTGTGAATTGAACATTATAATTGTTTTCCTTCAACTATATGTACCCATTGCAAATGGATTGAGGATTAAAACTAAAATAACTGCGGAATTAACCAAAACAAAACCTAAATCTGAGTCGGACTTGGGGTAGTTAATTAAGCTCTAGGGGATGTAATTACATGCTTCCTTGCTATATGTATTTGCCAAAGTCCTTCACTTAGGCTTTTCATCGAACACAGAGTAAATCAGGAATCCTGTACGCGTAGCCTGCTCTTGAGGCGCTACGACCATATCCCCTTGGTTATCTCAATTATCTCTCGATCTCTAGAGACTAATTAAAGGGTCCATCACCTTTGCCCTGATGACCCCATGTATCGAGATGCTTCAATCGAATTCTACATCCAAAAGTATTCAAATTTAAACTCATACACAAGTTCTAACACAAATACATATACAAGAAGATTAAATAAGATATATAGGGATGGAAAACTACTAAACGATAGCTCCTATTGCAGGAATCATCCTCCTGGATCGAATCTCCTCCTTCAGTAGCTCCAAATCCGTACTCTATAACTCTTCAAAGCCCTAGTCCCACCCAAAATTGCCCCAAAATCGTTCCCTTTTTCAAGTTGTATGCAGCACATTGCATGGTGCCACGGCACCGAGACCTTCGTGTGTAGCTGGGCCACTTATAGAATGCATTTCGCGAAGTCGGTGCTGCGACGTTGAATCATTTCAGCGATGCTGTGTGCATGACGCTGCAAAGCTAGATAATCTCCATGGCTCTGAGACTGACTCCTCTCTTTCCTGTGCTGTGGTGCTCACCTTAGTGGAGGTGTACTGCTGGGTTGAGTGCTGCGGCCGAACTAAATTGCTTTGGGGTCACGACACCCAGCGTATGCCAGGGCACCGAAAGAGTGGTGCCACGACAGTAAGCTCTTTCCATGGGCCAGGAGCATTTCTTTGATTTATTCTTGGTGTTGAGACGTCTTGACCCGTCTTCAGTGCCGTGCAATGTCAACTTCATAACTTATCCATTCTCTTGCTATTTTTGGTTTTCATTTCAAATCTGATTAACATGATATTTATTCCATTGGCTTGATTTTTGTATTTTGCATGATTTTTGTTCAGAAGACTTGCAAAAATAAGTTAAGTATGGTTAAATAGTTACTGAAATTAGGCAATGAGTGTACGAAAATGAGAGAACAATATAAACCAATCAATAATCTATTAATCAGAAAAGATCTAGTATGTTGAAGAAAGGAAGTGGCTAGTGATGGAATTGGCAGAAGGTGTTATGCTGCCAACCTTTCGTTGAGGAACAAGCCAAGTAAATCTGACGAGACTCACATCCAAAAAGGTATGGACACATGAAGGGGTGTGTAAAATTCAAAAGATGGCTTGAGAAAAAGGGTAATCCATCCATATTTTTCTGTTATAAATCTAATATATTCAATATTAATATTGACACCTGGTAAATTGATTATGGATTTACAATTCCCACTGCAAACTTATTTTTTGGTATACAAAACCTGAGGAAGCTCGTGAGAAGTAAGTTAACCATCTTATTCGACAAAAAAAAAAACTGGCTCAGATGTGGAGGCTATTGGAAGTTGCACATTAACATTAAATTGTGGATTTTTTATAATTCGGAAAGGACCTTTTGTGCACCAAGTTTCTCCTTACTTGTACCATTGAGTTATTCATTTATGTTTAGAGACACATTTATCAGAAAATATTATAATACTGATTGTGTTAGAAGAGTGTATTGGCTGACGAGCCATCGCCATATTTTATTACAAAATAATACCACTTACACTAAGTGGTGTAATATTAATGAGGACTGAAGTATAATAAGGTTATGTCACCAGAGATTAAGTCATATTTTCATACATAAAATTAAAAGGTTTGATTTCAAGATTTGTATAGATGTTTTAAGGCTATTTTTTATAATGAGGAGTCAAGTATAATAATGTTATGATTATGTAGTGTATCTATACAAATCTAACACTGCATCCTACAATGATCCCAGAATGGTTTCACAAGCCATTAGTTACAGAGAGTCTGATTTGAGGAGCAATAGACTCAGGATCTTGTAAATTTGCCTAATGCTGTGAAGGCTATTATTTTTAAATGGGTCATTAAGACCAAAAGATTCTCATTAGGTAAATTTGAGAGATACAAACCAAGACTGGTTGCTAAGGGGTTCTCTTAAAAAGAAAGAATCGACTCCACAAAACACCTTTTCTCATTTCTGCAATAAAGATTATCTTCAAATTATTTTGTCATAAGGTCTGCATTTTGGCCATGAGTTGCAACAATTGAATCTTCAAAAAAAATTTCCTTCATAGTGATCTTGAAGAGTAGGTTTGTATGAAACAGTCAGGAGGTTTCTTTTCTAGTGATGGTGGCATTTGGTAGCATATGGTATAAAACACATTTCTGGTCAATGGTATTTTAAATTCCACAGTGTAATTTCTCCATCCAATTTTGGTTAAAACCCTATAGATTAAGGTATATAGCAGAATGTAGTTCGAGTAAGATTTGCTTTCTTGTTTTATATGGAGATGATTATTTTCTTGTTTTCTATGCAGATGATTACTATTTTTCTCGAAACTTTTTGGACCCATCTCTTGGAGAGTTATATCATATACCAACAAAGCAGAGATTATTGAAAGACCATTGCACCCCTTTTGAAGATAAACATGTTCAGGTTGACCAATTTCTATGACAACTCAACTATTGTCTATTATGTATAAGATGAAAGATCTATGATCACTGAAGAGCTGTAAAGAAAAAGATAGACACTGATGGAAAATTTGGTTGTTATCAACTATTTTATGGCGGGTGTAGCCGTTTCAAGGAGAAGTGGTAAGCCAACTTCGACCACCACTTCTACTATGCAAGTTGAGCTTGTCTCCTTTTTTGAGGCTACTTTGGAGTGTATGACTTAAGAGTTTTTTTCTTGGACCCAAGAGTTATATGTAGCTTGACCATTGAGAAGTTTCTATGACAACTCAACTATTGTCTTTATGTATAAGAGAAAGTATTAAAGATAGAGACTATACATTGAGCACATTATCCCTGAGTTGATAACAACCAATCCTTTGACTAAAGGCACACCATTGTTGGAATTCAAGGATCACATAGCAAAAAAAAAGGATTTGGTTCTACTTAGTAGATTCATATGAAAAATGCTTGCTGCGCCTATGCACAGTACCTATCCCATGTACATGTTAATCTAAACTAAAGATACCTAGGGTTTATCCTTTAGAATATAAGATTGTATAGAAAAATTTATATTTTAAGGGCTTAGATTAGCATGTACATGGGATAGGTACTACGCATAGGTGCAAGCAAGCATTACTCAATTCATATATACATTCAATTTATAAATGAAACTCTTATGCATTCAAATATTTTGAGAAAATATACTTCATTAAGTACCGAGATTAAACATAGGGTTTATTGTTTTGTTGCCACATAGGGATCCTCTGAGACAAAACACATTATAATTCATTGTCAATATTACTAATATTTATAGGATTATCTATATGATTTATGTTTAGGTTTACATTAAAGTTGTGAATTATGAATCAAGGAGGAAATTATTATGTTTTATATAAATTAATATGGTTTTTTCATTAATGAAGATGTTAGAAAATGTATTAAGTGATGCACACAATTCGTTGCATTTAAAATCGTCTTCAATGATTATTAAATCATTAGTGGTAATGGTTTTGAACAATGACGCCTACAAATACCGTGCTTTGGCCCCTAGGATGGTGTTGAAAAAAATCTAGAATTTAGAAGCTTCAAATCAGAATTCCGAAACTCAAATCTATTGCTGGAATGATCGACTTATACATATAAAACATTTACTACCAATCATGTTTTTAGAACTGTTTCTGGGGAATTGTTAAGGTACTATCAGTACTAGGCTTGATAGATGTAATCTATCTTAGAATAGCTTTTTATAGTAAACTAACATAGTGGTTAGTGGAAAATATGCTGCAATTTTATGCCATATTTTATATTGAGTAGAGGGCATTCTCACTTAATTTTGGTATTTATCACTAGGTTCAGGTCCCAAAATGATGCAAACATAGAGTGGAGAAGAAAGGACTTCAACTATGTAATTTTGGGCTTAAAACACCCCATTTTGGATCAATACAGAAGCCGGTGCCACATGGCCCCAAGATGGAAGCCATGGAGCCAAGAAGATGAGATACACTATTGGTGGTGCCACATGGTGTCACAGTCGACACTACGGCAGAAGAAGAGTGGCCGACACCACATGGGCCCTGAATCGAAGCTGCGGCGTCACCTAAACAAGGCCTGCGAGTGAGGAAATCGACTAGGTGTCAAGCGCCTTGGCACCCGACTCAGCGCAGGGGTGCTAGGGGCTGAAACGTTTTTCTGGGTTGAGTGACCCAAGACTGAACTCAGTGCACGGGCACTCATCTACGAACATCAGTGCCACGTGTTCAAGCTCAGTGCAGGAGTGTTGGTGGTACATAACAAACATAGTGGAATCTTTCAGACTTCCCCATAAATAGGTATTATAAATGCACTTTAGGATAGACAACATTGAACCCGCCTGTGATCTGCAAATCGACTCGGTTCAATCAATGACGGGTGAGGTGCGTGCTGGGGGACTTTGAGAGAAGTGTATGGCCACATGTGGTTGCATTAGCAACACTGATGGGGCTTTGATTTAGACCTTTGACCTAGAGAGACAATAGGGCTAAGGTGGAAAGCATGATCGTACTACCTCGAGAAAGGGCAACGCATACAGAATTCCAGATCCGCTAACGGACGAAGCAATTACACACCCAATTGAAGTTGCATGAATCAACGATCACATGAATCATCCTAGAAATTTGTGATATGTTCAAGCACAATGGTGTATCTGAATATACCATCAGGTTGAGAGTAATTCCATGGGATTCTGGACTCATCCAGTATATTGCTTTGGTGTTGTCCATCAGGATGGTGCCATTGTCGGGGACTAGTTTCTGTTATTAGCACTAGGCTCTTTAGCAGTCAATTAGCTTAGAAAATAATTTTAGTTTCATTAACATAGTTGCATGCTTAGTGTAGCTTAATTTGTCTAGTTTTGCCATCAATTGTTTTTATGATTTTTGTGTTCGTGTGTTTTGGATCCTTTACCATGTGGATGGACCTGTGAAATTAGAAAGGCCTAGCCTAGCAATGATCCCAAAATTGAGAGGACCACAAGGACTAACTTAAGGCACCAAAGGTTATCCAGAAGAGAGGAAGATAAGACTGAAGAAGAGCCAAGAAGTCTGAGGGAGTTTGCAGTACCTCAAGTGGGAGGTACTCACTCTAGTATAAGAAGAGCGACAATTTTGGCTAACAACTTGAAGATCAAGCCACCAATAATCCAAATGATTCAAGTTAGGCTGAAGAAGAGCCAAATGATTATCCAGATGCACATATTGCAAATTTCCTAGAAATTTGTGATATGTTCAAGCTGAATATACCATCTGGTTGAGAAATGAAGCATTTGTTAAATTTTCTGCCATCTGGATCCTTTACCATGTGGATGGACCTGTAGGAGAAATTCTTAGCAACGTACTTCCCCCAGCTAAGACAGTAATGATCAGGAATGATATCAATCCTTTTACGCAAATGGATCATAAATCACTTTATGAGTCTTGGGATCGGTTTAAGGACCTTCGAAAGAAATGTCCTCATCACTCTATTCTGAAATGGTCGCAAGTGCATACCTTGTACAATGGACAGCAAAACAAAACAAGAACCATCATTGATGAGGCATATGCCATGGTGCAAAACATGGCTACCAACAGTTGCCAATGGAACACTGAAAGTCCAAGGATTATGCCTGAGAAAATTCAAGGCTCAAGAAAGAAAGTTGGAGCCTATGAAGTAGAAACCAATACAGCCATTTAAATTCATATGGATGCTTGAAGAAAAAATAGTCGGCACAAACTCTATTTGTATGCTCTAAAATATGCGGTGGTGCTGGAAACAAAGTTGAAGTATGCACAACCTCTGTGGAAAGTGTGCAATATGCTGAAAACAGAAGAAATCCATACTCCAACATATACAATCCCAGATCGAGAAACCATCCAAATTTTGGTTGGACAAATGATCATGGAAACACACCAGCGCCTACTCAAGTGAACTACAAATATTATGGACAACAAGGAGGATTTAAGAATCAACCACAAGTGAGAAATCAAATTTCACCCATGAGTTGCCGCTGAAAATAGTGCAAAGCCACGATGCATCCTTGAGAAATATCGAGATTCAAGTGGGAAAATTGGAAAAATCCATAAAAGAAACAATGAAAGGGGTCCCTCCCAAGTGATACTGTGGAGAACCTGAAGAATGAAGAGAAGATAGAAGTGGAGCGCTACAATGGGGTGTTGTCAAGGGAAACTCTAGAACTGTTGGCCATTTTAGAGTCAAGGAATCTAGAGGTCCAAGAGATGAACAAGTCTAAATGGAAGGCGTATGCAGAAGAAGGAAATAGCAATTGGAGAGTGAGGTGCTCTCCCAAGGGGCTAGGGCCATAAAGACCCACATAATTGAAGACACCTTATGTGATCTAGGAGCTAGTGTTAACATTATGCCCTTTGGTATATTAAAGAGGTTGTTCTTAGTGATCCTCCAACCACTGAGGTAAAAATCATGCTCGCTGATGGATCAATCAGCTACCGAAGGGAAATTTTGGAGAACATGATGGTCAAGGTTAATGTGATCCTCTTTCTGGATGACATTTAGGATGATGATGTGGAAGAGCGGATGCAAATGCCTCTCATTCTTGGCAGACCTTTCCTAGCTACTACTCGAACAATTATAGATGTAGAGGAAGGGAACATTACCAGGAGGTCAGCTAGTGGAGAGGAAGTAACCTTCTTTATGCTTCAAGCCTTGAAGGGAAGTAAAAAGGGAAATCAAGCCATGAAGAGAAGTCACCCACTGGAATTGGCGTGAAAGTTTCTCAAGAAGAAACCTCTGGTTAAAGGTTTAGATCCAAGTGTGGTAAGGGGAAATATGCCCTACGAAGAAAAAAGGTAGTTGAATATGGATGAGTGGTGTAAAACCACTGAAGAAGTTGGGATAAGCTCCCACCCAAATCTTATTGTGCATGGGAAGTTGAGGGAGAAACAGCTCAGAGAACTGAGAAGGCTGGTGGAGACTGATGTAAGCCCTACAAACAAATCAAAATGAAGAAGAAAGAGCCTGCACCTCCTAAGTTCCTGCTCAACCCATCTAAAAAATTCAATGGGGAAAATCTGAGCAAGAGAGGTCAAGTTGAGAGCTACAATTTCCCTTCCAATTCTATTTTAGAACCAGGATAGGCCGACAGAAGTTCAGTAAAGTCTTACCAAACACTTTAAAAAATTTCAAGAGTTAGCATGGATTAAGCTATTTCATTCTTTCACCATGTACTTGACATTGCAATGTTTGTGCTTGAATGTGTAATTGGTGAAGTGAGTGATTGTTTGATGGTTTCTTTAAAGGTTAAGTAGTTATTTTTGGAGATAGAATGAAGATCAGCTTGAAAGGATCAAGCCGTCAAGTCGAGTCCCACTTCTTATGGAATTTTGCATCTCCAAAAGGGTGACACCACGACAGCCTTACTAGCACCAGGCAGCATCAAAGTGACACCACCAGGAAGTGTCTGGCACCACACGGCATGAACTGACGCCACGAGCAAGAAAAGTGAATTGGGACGGCACCAACTGACACAAAAGAAGTTTAAGTTTCTGGGCATCCCGTGAAAAGAGCTGGACGCCATGTGGGGTCAAAATATTTGGGCGAAATTATAAAAAAAAACTCGGCCTGTGCGACGCCACTAAGTGCTAATTGAGCCGAGGGCATCAAGTGAAAACCGGTGAAACCCTAGCCTTCTGACCTCGATAAAACTTCATTTCAAGCCGAATCAACACGAAAGCTTGTTGATTTTGCCGTCAAAACAATGGATTCGAGTTTGTCGCATCACATTCCATCTTTCCCCTCAAGATTTTCGCATTGCGAAAGAAGATTTTTACAAAAATCAGTTCCGCTGAAGTCTTCTTCAAGCTCACATTCAACTTTTGAGGTTAGTATCTTAGTTCTTCTCTACCATCGTTCTATTTTTGTTCCCGATAGAAATGATGGTGAGGGAAAAGAAACTTTCCTACATGAAAAAGGGTAAGTGGTCAGTCGGGGAAGTAGACTAGAGATATGTTTTGGCTGGAGCGGCGAAGAGAGGAAGAAGGAATGAGACAAGTAGGGGGTTAATCTTGGTGAGAGGATTTATGATGGCCGAAATTTTGTGCACACACATCAGCCCCTGTTATCTGTATGGTGCAGGAATTCTATGCCAATGTGGCAGAGGCAAGTAAGGAAAATATTTAAAAAATAGTGTGCTAGGCGTTCGATGTACGCCAAACACTGGTTCCTTAGAGTAAAGAAGTGATTAAGGTAACCCTTGGATTAGGAGTAAAGTGTCAATGAAGGAGGTGTTGCATGTAAACTGTGATCACCCGACAAAGTGGGTGCAGGCAGCCGATGGGACATACGTGCACTTCAACTCGTCTGGACTCTCAACGAAGGCATGGACATGGTTGTACTTCATCTGCAAACGCTTAGTTACGTCGTCACACATCACAGAAGTTAAAATTGATCAGGCATATTTTTAATAGAAGGGAGTGCCCATCTATATAGAGAGGATCATCTACATGGAGATAGGCCAATGTGGCACGATGATCAGGCAGAGACTCTCCTTTCCCTCCTTGATCATAGATCTGTGTATACCAGCTCAAGTACACTACCTGTCAGATGCCACATTGGCAGAACCAGTTAAGGCAATCTAGCATAGCTCATTGGTTAGTGGAAATTATGCTGCGTTTTTATGCTTATGTTTGGTATGATTGTCTTGCAACTTTGCTATAATTTTTGTGTTTATTACTGTGTGATTGTACTTCATATTCACTAAACACTAATTGGAAGTAGAAAGAGGCAAATTGCATGTTTTGGGCCTAAATCACCCCGTTTTAGACCAATACAAAGACCGACGCCACATGGCTTCAGATGAGAAGCCATGGCGCTAAGCAAAGGAGCAGCAATGGACGTAACACCACAATGTGCCAGAGCAAATGCCACGTCATCAGATTGACAAAGTCAGAAGCAAAGTGGCTGATGGCACATGGCGGCAGATCGAAGCTGTAGTGTCGCGGGAACAAGGGTTGTGAGAATGACAAATGGCTAGGTGTCGAATGCCTCAGTGCCTGACTCAGTAGAGGGGCAATGGAAGATGTAGATATTTTCTGGGTGCAGCGCCTCAGCAACAGGATCCAACACCTGAGCACTCATCCTTGTTCATGCAGCACATCAGCGTCAGAACTCAGCGCCGGAGCTCTCGGCCTCGCATGTGCAGCGACTCGGCATCTGAACTTAGCACTGGAGCTCTGGTGACACGAAGGACCACAAAGTGCGACGCCACGGAGTTGCATGGCGCCACACACAGCGCCAACGCTTGGCGCCATTGGAGAAGACCTACGTGGCATGGCACCACGTCACTTAGGGTGAATCTTCCAGACTACCATATAGATAGGCGTTATAAACGCATACTAAAGTACAAGTTATACAAGAGTTTTCATTAGGCCAGTCTCTTGGAGGAGGATCTTCTGATTGATCCTTTACTTGAGGAACAATTCATTCTCTAATAAATTGATACATGTCACACCGTGGTCATGCGCCATGGCGTTGATTGTTAAGCCTCACAGAATTAGGTGATTCTGCTGCCCCGCCATGGCTTGGCGCCATAATATCAATCAACAGATTAATGCAGAATTTCCCGACTTAAATATCTTTCATTCTGAATTTAAGCGGCTGAGCGACTTGAATATCTCTTTTCATTTCAGCCTCAACTGTCCTGTGCTGATCACTTATTATTTTGTTTCTGTCATTAGAATTTTTGAAACAATCCTACGCACTAGTTTTCGTATACGTTTTTTATTTAAAGCAAAGAATAAACAAAAAGTTGTCCCATTCCACTTGGGATTAAAGAGAAATTTAGCCTTCTTTTCTTTATAGTTTAAATCCATTTCACACATCATTCGAATGGCCCTTATAGAAAATGTGAGTGATCTACATCTTCTTAAATGAATCTCAAAATTGGAATTTGGAAAGATATTTTATAGCCCTATCAACCTTTCCCAAAAATATTCTCAATTTTAAAACTAAAGTTGGTTTATGGGGTGTGAGGATTAATACATCCAGTTATTTAGATGTATTGACCTTTCTTTATTAGATTTTAGTTTTCAAAAATCCATCCAAGTATCAATAGGCTCTAAAGGATTTACCCATATGTCAGTTTTTACTACTGGATCTACATCCTCAAATGGTGATACGATAGGGCTGACAATGATGAGTCAATTTCATGCCAAATTCTACCCATATGTTTTCACTGCTTTCCCACTGAATTTAGCCAGTTTAAGCCCATTTCACCTTCGTATGAAGGATATTAACCAAACATGACCAAAACAGCAAGAATGGTGAATATCAGGCTGAAAGAGCCTAAAATCGAACAGTTATTACATTTGTTTCAAAGAAAATAGAAGAGCCTCCGCCACATGATGTCACAGAGCAGAGCCGTTGCACCATACAAAGTATTCCTGACAGGCAGAAAGGAGGATATATGCCACAGCACAGCCGTTTCTCGCCACATCGACAAAAAATGGGCAAAAACATCAGAATTTATTAAAGCAGCTAGCGCTCCTGCCACAATTTGAGGCCTCTGCCTCAAACTCTTTGAAGCCTCTTCCTCAGTCTGAGGCCCTGTCCTCAGATACCTTGAAGCCCCTGCGCAAGTGCAAGGCCCTTGCCTGGTTAAGTAGGTGCTAGTCCGCATTTGCCACACAAACAGGAAAATGGCCTAGTGATACAGCTTGGGAGTTTGACACCAATGGCGCCAACCTCCCGAAAGGAGAAATAGTCAATGTTCACCCCCAGCAGCCTATACATAGAAGACGAATTGGAACTTTCAATGGGCGTTTGGGTGGTGTTTTGGAAGAGTTAGTGAGAAGTTATAGCGTTTGGCGATTTGCTGAGTGTAAAGTTTGAGCAAGAGTTAGAGCAATAGAGCGTTCCAAACAGTCCGGAGAGATTTAAGGAAGGGGAGATCAGGCTGGTGTGTGGAGTCAGTGTACCAGTGAGGGCTAGTGTTAGGCGTCCAAGGGAATTCTCTTAAGATAAGGATACTCTGGTTGTCTGCTTAGAAGCCGAGGGTGAAGAGCCATCATTGCCTTGTAAGGGAGGACGGGATCATGACATTGCTGGGTCTCACCTTGGGGAAGTTATTTCTCTTTTTTTCTTTTATTATATACATTTGTTTATTTGTAGTTCTATGATGGATCTGATGTTTGTATTGTGGGATTTATCCCTTTTTACTTCAATGTCTTGTTAAACCCTTTGAGGGGGTGTGGATCTACCATGTTTATGCATTTCTAGTGTGATCTTTCCCTGTTTCAATTGTTATTATGCCACTAATATGTAGTTAATGTTGCAATTCACAACTTGTGGGTGAATGATCACCATCCTAGCATTATCAAGGAACTACTCTCAATCTCGTAAGAGTTGAGGGTATTAGACAGGCATTAGCTAGCTTGAGTTCACCTATTCCTAATGGCAGGAAGATGATGAGTTAGTATCCGTATAGAGAGTTACTACCTTGCCTGGTCAATAGGGCTCTGTGCAATGGATTGCGCATCCAAACTCTCAAGCCATTGTATGACACCTATTATAAGAAAGATGACACGATTGTAATGAGAGTGACTGCTGGTTACACGTACAGTTATTCCAGGATCCACCAGATATCAGAACACGCTTGATACAAAAATTGGATTACAAATACATAACACATAGATCCACACACTTCTTTGCTTCCAGATAGTATACTCCTAGCTTCGATCTCTCTCTATGTTCTCCCAACTTCAGCAGGTAGTTTAGGTAGACCTGACAACTCTACCTCAATTTATCTCGATCTGGATATAGGAATTAAGGGCAAGCTCAGTAGTTCATTGAGTTCCACGTGGGATCCACCTAGAATTTCCAGAACTTTATTACTTGAAGATGTGTGTACTTGCAGAAAGCTGGGGGCAATACTCGTTTGTATCTCCGTTATTTTTTACTTTGCTGAACCAGTAAGTCTGAGGGTTATTCGCAGCACCATGCACCCAAATCAAGTTTTTTGCGCCATTGCCGGGGAACTTGGAGTGATATCGACAACTATCCGTAATCCTATAGTCTAGACTTATCTAACACTTATCTAGGATTTATTTCTGTTTATTGGATTTACAATTATTTGGTAGATTCTATGCACACATTGTCCAACATACTGACTTTGTTTCTGGTAGTGTGGTGCACAAGCTGCATGAGCTTATGCCCCAAGGGATTAGAAAATGTAGGTTAAATATGATGAATTCAAGTAGGTGAAAAGTAAACATAGATTCTTAAAAGCATTTAAAAAGACAAACTGAAAATAGGCAAGTGGAATTATTGGAGTTGATATGGAAATTTTGCATGGGCAGAAGCAACATTGGAAAATGAAGTTGAGAAGGAATACTTCCATGTCTGATGAAGATTTTGAGCACAATGAATATGCTCACTCAAGTTCACTTGATCCCAGTCAATTCCCCAATTCTCCTCGTTTGCCCCAACCTTTCAAGAGACCTTCATCCAGCATTTGATACAAAACAAATTTAGATCCGATGCAGGCTCAATTAAGTTAAACAATAGCGGCACTAGAAGCCGATAATAGAGGGAATGGAGAGCCCCTGCTCGAGGAAGAAGACAATGATGGAGTTGGTGGAAATGAAGGCGAAGAGCTAAATAGACCAGAATCTGTACATGAGAAAGCACAGAAACGCATTAAAAAGGGAATCTGCGAGAAGGGGACAGCCAGAGTTAACATCCTTAATCTCACAGGTGAAGCGGTGACTATACGAACCCATAAATGAAGTCATGAAAAATGGTGGTGGAAAAACTTAGAACACCAAGTTTTTTTTACCCTACCACTTCAGCTTCACAACCCAGCTATTGAATTAAGAAGTATTTTAGTAATAGCTCAGGGAAAGGTTAAACATTTGATTATTACATAAAAAATCATTCTAATTATATCAATTGTTTACCCGATGCATGTTTAACAAGAGCCTCCAGGGAAACTTGTAACCAATAGAGGAATGAATGACCAGAAGTGGCTTAATTTACCTTTTGACCCAGAAGGAACTTGTAAAGTCAAATAAAAAGATTCAATAAAGCAAGGTAAGAAAAATAATTTGTATGAGAGTACATCATGGCCAGTCTATTAAAAAAATCATGAAGGGTAATATTATAAGTTCCTTGATCCGAAGTCAGAAGAAGGGATGCAGCTCAAGAGAGTAGCCCAGTGAGTCTGTATAATGCAACTCACTAAATCACGCAGAAGCTTAAAAACCCCTTTTCACAAGAATAATGTTTTACAGGAACCAGAAAGAAAGAATCGGAGAAACAAAAAGGAGAGCAGTACCCAAGAACAGCTCTCATTGAGGCAACAACATCTGACGAAGGAGTTGTGAGGCCAAAGAATCCTATTAACAAAATTGTGCTGGCTAGAATAAAAGATGATGAGGACAAGGGCAAAAGACAAGTAAACGCCCAAGCCACCCAACCGAGCAATGAAAAACCATGTGAAGATCACCTTTCAAATCTGAAAGAAAGAAGGGTAGTCGAAAAGTGGTGTAACAACCAGCCTTCACCGGACTTGTTCGACCTCCCTAAGTTTAATCCCCTTACTGACTGGTCAGAGGAAGATCTAGTTGAAATCGTAGAGAAAAAGTGCTGAGGGATCAGACAAAGCAATGGTACTTGAAGAAGATGAAAGGAATATCTCCCCTACTCAGAACCAAGTCAAGGAAGAACTATCCAGTGAAGAGCAGTCAGAGAGTCTGCCTCCTAATATTTTGAAAACTTTTGCTGCCTTGTAACAAAGTTTCTTTTCTGTCATCCCCCTTTAACGTCATTAATTTTTGTTTGCAATACAAAAGGCCGAAGAATAAAAACACTTGTGGTTTAAAGTATAGGATGTAGTAGTAATAGTTTCATAAGTATGTTAAATATGTGTCTGCTTTTTTTTTTTTTATGAATTGACACCGCAGGAATACCCTTTATATGTTTTGAACAACTGTTTCATTTTTTCATCCAAGTAGGGAGCCACAACATTTTGATTTGGAGCTGCGTGGCGCCCTCACAATTTGAGAAAAAGTGTGCAGATTAGAGCCGCAGACTTCATGGTCTTACGCCAGCAAAAAAAATCTCTTTTTAGCTGTTGTTTAATCTTTTTCTTTGCAGTATAGAAATAATGCTTCAATTACACACATTTTCTACTACAAGTTTTTCTGATAGGCATCTTTGTGTTATGGAATCACCTGATGCATTTTGTCAATTATATCAATCATTTTTGGCACTACATAATAAATTGCCTGTGCACTAGCGAACTTATCGAACCAAGTAAAATATTGTACTATTCTAGATCGATCCCACAAAGACTATTTCTACTTACTAACATTGATAGTTGTCTAAAACTGTATCTAACTCTCGGAAATTAACATGAGATGTCAGTAATATCTAATTGTATAACTACGGACTCTCCCAAGAGTGATACACGCATGACGAATAGAAACTTGAAGAATTGGAGTCAGAGGGGGCGTGCATTCATGTGAAAAATAGGGGATTCAAGCAATTCCACTGGGTTTGTAATTCCTTAGTTTGTTAGCGGATCTAGAATTCAATAGGTATAGCCCTCTCTCGGGCGCTAAGACCGTGCCACCCTCCCTAGCCCTATTGTCTCTCGAGGTCAAGAGTTTGAATGAAAGTCCCAACAACGCTGCTAACGCGACCACACGTGTCCTAACTCTTGAAGTCTCCCGTGCATCCCTCACCCATCACTGATAGAACACAATTGATTTGGGGATCACACGCAGGTTGAAGGGTGTCTATCCCAGTATCCTCTCTCGGTTTGAACGGGGACACCGTACTTAAACTTGGAGGTCATCAATCTCCTTGTGCACAAAATTTCCAATAAAGTGAACTGCACTATAAAAAACATTGAGTACACTATATAAATGGAAACTGATATTTACATGAATCTGAACCAAATATCACATTACAACACGAACGCCCCTAAGGGTACTTAGCTAGACTCAGTAATGATTAGGGAAATATCCCAAATCTGAAATAAACAATATATAGAAATACAACAATAAAATAGGGAGAATAACTTTTCGTCGACTCCCAATCAACTCCTTCCTTCCTTTGCTCCTCAGTTGTGTTTCCCCCTTCTTCCAAAGCTGGCACAACCTCTAGGGAACGGATGTGTGATGACCAAAGTGCATTTATAAAGCCTATTTATAGGGACTCTGAAAGATTGCCCTGTTTGTTTATTCCCTAAGTGATCCGGCATTAAAGGGCGTCCTGTGGCATTGCGCTATGTACTTTTTACATGCCATCAGCAATCCTCCTCTGACTCTGAGCTCCGGGGCACTGATGTGCGAAGATGAGTGCCCCGTGAACAGTTTGGGAGCTGAGACGCTCAACCCAGAAAAGTGTTTCAGCTGGTAGCGCCCTTGTGCTGAGTCGGGGGGCCAAGGCGCTCAACACTTAGCCGGTTTCCTCTCAGGCCGACCTCGTTCAGGTGACACCATGGCTTCGATTCCGTAGCCATGTGGCAATGGCCACTCTGCTTCTGCTCTAGACATTCTAATGCTGGGGCATCGACCTTGGCGCCATTTGGAGTCGCGCATAGAGTATCTCTTCTTCTTTCCATTTGGCGCCAGTATCTCTTCTTGGCACTTCTCTATTGCTCCAAAATAGGATGTTTTTAGACCAGAATTGCATAGCCGTGCTCCTTCCTCCTCCACTTGGTGTTTGTGTCATTTTTGGACCTGAACGTATAGATAAACGGCAAAAGTAAGTTAGAATGACATCAACTTGATATCAAATATGGCATAAAAATGCAACATATTTTCCACTGACCAAATATCCCTAAACTTAAGTTTTTGCTCGTCCTTAATATGTAAAGACAAGCATTCGATATTGCTGATAAAAATGTGATCAGTAGTCATGCAATTCAAATAAACTAAAGAAAAATGAAAAACCCAACTCAAGGTTCATTTGTTTAATGATCTTTTTAAGAGTGTTCACTCACCTAAAAAATTTTATTTTACCCCACTACCTACTTATATGGGTTTTATCATTAGATGCATTTCCCATTAGTCCACTTTCCATGCACTTACGAATTCACTACTAAGATTCCATAAGCTAATTTCAAAATTCAATCTCCAATAATCTTAGAGAGAGATGATCCTAGGATCTTTAGGACTTCTCTCGGTAGTAATGGAGCTAGGGACCAGAGTAAGTCAAAAAGGTTAAACATGAAACTTTGATCATTCAGCATGCACAACTTAACTAGATTGAGTTAGTTGAAGCTCCCCTATCAATGCAATGCCGCTACTTCAAATTTAATCTTCGGCCAATTCCTAGCCAATTCTTAACGTCGTCTCTGAATTGAGAATTTCATGACTCTGTGGCGTTGGGTCTGTCATCCTTTTGAAGTTTGATTGATTCAATGAACAGAACTTGCTTTACAAGTGTTTTTAATTCCTTGCCACCCTCAAATTGCTTTCACTCGTTGCTCCATGGCAGTTTCAACTCCAACCCGATTCAGTTATTCAATTTGAATGATGGGTCAAGAAGAAAGTTAAAACAAAATTAAGCTAATGAGGTGGTTTGACAAACGGTTAGATTGAAAAAAAAACAATTGTTTTTGCTTAGGATCAAAATTGGGTAACTAAGGAACACACATAGGTTGACCTTAAAGGTCCAAACGGTCCAAATATTGCCTATTTCATCTCTTCGGATTCATTCCTCAATCGATTTCACCTTGAGCTTCATTGAAAATTAGTTTTAGTAACAAAGAGAACAAACCAAGTGCATATCTCCGTTAAATCCAGAAACCCCACACCAATGAAATAGCCATATTAGCAAGTTAATGTGTGGCTTGTAAAATACTTTAAAAGGTTACTAAAATCTTTCATAAAACAATGAAACTGGTGATCATCAACTAGAATAGTAAATTTTGGTAAAGTAAAACAGAATTGCACTTTTAAAAGTCTTCAACTCACATTGATATAAGCTCAATCTTGCAAGATAGAATAGAATCACTTAAGGCTAAACATGTTATTCCCTATTCCCAAACATAAATGAAACATTGTCCTCAGTGTTTGAATTGAATGAAATTGAAGTATAAAGGGGTAAAGGCAACTCCCTGGTTGTGCTTGCATTTGGTTCTTCTTAGTGCTCCATGGGGCTCTTGGAGTGGTGTTTGCAATGTAAAACCGATATGTACAGTTAAATATTTATTCAAAAGATAAAACCTTATTACATAATTATAACAAAATTTATTTAGAGATAGAATTTTTCCAACCATATCCATAAAAGATAAAACCTATCATTCATTAAAAAATACAGAGAGAGTACATCACATCAGTAATTTCTATAACTGCCTACAACAAAAAGTAACATAGAAACCTACATTAGCACTGGATTGTGATCACTGTCGGTTTACATAAAAATTTTAACTCCAATTCCTAGGTGATACATCATTGATGTCTTACTATTTTCCTACTCACTCTACTCACTATCACTTTCCACAGTGGGCTACTCCTCCTGCACTGTGAAATGTAACTACTCCTGGCAATATGAGAGGAAGCCTCTCAATCGGATTTGCATGGAGGTTGCCTGAGTTGTGCACAAGTTGCACACTACTCATACGTACCCTATATTGTAGGCCAAGATGTGAGTGATGTTTGTGACATCTTGACGCAAACGAGTCTTTTCTTCTTGGATTGCTGACTGATTTGGATTATGTGGGGGTGACTGTGCTCTTTGTTCCTGATGTTTTTTTCCAACAGATCTAAGAATTGTTCGTTTATCGACTCTTTTTCAGGGATGCATCACGGATTTCTTCCATTCTAAACAACTTGTCCATGGTCAAACCTTCCTTTTCAGCTTGAGGTTGACTTTGGAATCTGGCTTGTTGTCCAAACTTTTCATAGTTGCCTTGAATAGGGGCTGATCCATTTCCTTGATCATTTCACCTTCCGAAATGTGGATAGTTTCTCCAAGCTGAGATTGTAGGTGTTGGAGAATGGGTTATTTTGACCTTGTCTATTTTGGGCAGATTGAACAATCTCAACAGTAGATGAGCATACTTCAACTCCATGTCCAGCACCACCACATAACTCACAGCATACTAATGGACTATGTGCAGGCTTACCTTCCAAAGCAGCTATTTTCTTCTACAAGGCATCCATCTTAATTGGAATGTTCTTGTTGGTGACTACTTAAATGACTCCACCATGCTTTCTTGAGCCTTGGCTTTGCTCAGAAAGGATCCTTGGTCTTTCAGTGTTCCATTGGTTGCTGTTGGCAGCTATGTTTTCCAAAAGGTCATACGCCTCATCAATGGATTTATTCATCAGTGCTCCCCCAACGGCTTCATTACTGATGGTCCTTGTTTGATTTTTCAGCCCATCGTAGAAGGAATGCCCTTATGACCATTTTGGAATGGAGTGATGACGTAACTTCCTTAGCAATTCTTTGAATCGATCCCAAGCCTCATAAAGTGATTCTTGATCCATCTGCGTAAAGAGACTGATATCATTCCTATGATTTACCGTCTTGGCAGGAGGGAAGTACTTTGTGAAAACATTCTGCTCCAAGTCCATCCATGTGGTAATGAACCCTGAAGGAAGTGCATTCAACAAATGCTTCGCTTTATCCCACAGCAAGAATTGAAATAAACTCAACCTGATTGCATCTTTGGATACGCTATTGTGGTTGAACGCATCACAAATTTCCAGGAAATCTGAAACATGTTCGTTTGGATCATCATTTGGAAGTCCACTAAATTGGACTGAGGCGTGGATCTTTTGTATAATTGGCGGCATGATCTCAAAATTATAAGCCAAAATTGCCAGTCTTCCTATGCCAAAGTGAGTACCTCCATCTTAATGTATTGCAAACTCCCTCATGTTAGCCCTTACGGTCCTCTCATTTTCAGGATCATAGGGAAGTCCTATACTTTTCTTGCATACAACAGAAGAGAGTAGAAATTCAGCTCAACAAACACACTTCCATAAACAAATAAAAATTTAACTACAAAAGCACACAAACACGAAAGCCACACAAACAATTACTCAAAATAACAAAACTAGCGACACTAACATGCAAACTAGCTAAATTATGTTACATTAAGAATGCAAATAAGTTAGTCAAACTAAACTAATCTACTCTAAGCAAGATTACAGTTATAGAACCTAGTGCTAAACGCATTAATTAGTCACCTGTAAAGGTGCAAAAAAACTTTAATAGGCACAAACGACTATATAATAAATCACCCACACTCAAGCGCACGTGTCGCACCAAGTAATATACTGGACGAGTCTAGATCAATCCCACATGGACTATTACTGTTTACTAACCCTGATAGTTCTCTACAAATATATCTAACTACAGAATTTAACATGAACAGTTACTAATACCTAATTGTATAACTACAAAAAGATACTTATTAACTACACCCTCCCTAGAGTGATACACGCATGCACAAAACTCCAAGATTGGAGTTGGGAGAACGAGCATTCATGTAATAAAATGGGGATTCATGCAATTTCGTTTGGATTCCTTCGCTCGTTAGCGGATCTGGAATTTAGTACATGTAGCCCTCTCTGGAGGCACTAGGACAGTACTTCACTCCGTAGCCTCTATTGTCTCTCGAGGTCAAGGGTCTAAATCAAAGGGTCATCAGCACTGCCAATGTGACCTGACGCTTCTCTGAAAGTTCACCGGTGTATCCCTCACCCTTCACTGATAGAACACACTTGATTTGGGGATCACACGCAGGTTAAAAGGAGTGAAGGGGGACATCATATTTACACTAGGAGGTCATCAATCTCCTTGTGCACAAAGCTTTCCATAAAGTCAACCACATGAAATAAAAAGATTGATTACACTAATTTAAACTGAAACTGAAATGACATGAATCTTTACCTAATATCACATTAGAACACGAACCCCCCTAAGGGTACTGAGCTAGACATACCAAGGATTAAGGAAAGATCCCAATCCAAACTCATTTAAGGCATAGTAGCTAAGTAAACCCACAATAGATAGAAATAAAGACATAAAATAGGGAGATGAAATTTCCTTCGACTCCCAATCCACTCCTTCCTACCTTTTCTCCTCAGATGTGTTTCCCCTCCGAAGCTTGCACAGCCTCTAGGAGGCGGCATTATGATGCCCAATGTGCATTTATAATGCCCATTTATCAGGGAGACAGAAAGATTCCCCTATTGTTTTGTGTCATAAGTGATCCGGCGCAAATTGGGGTCGGGCTCATTCCGTGGTGCTATGTCTTGGCACCGAGCAACGTGTCGTACGATCCTGTGTCATTGCACTTTGCAATCTTTACCTGCCGTCTCACTCCTGTGTAACTCTGAGCGTCTGGGATCTGATGTGTGAATATGAGTGCCCCTTCACTCAACCCAAAAAACCGTTTCTGCTCCTAGCCCCCAGCAATGAGTCAAAAGCCGAGGCACTCAACCCAGAAAAGTGTTTCAGCTCCTTGCTCACCTGTGCTTAGTTGGGAACCAAGGCACTCGACATTAGTCAAGTTCCTCCTTCCATGACCTCATTTAGACAACGCCACAGCTTTGATTACAACGCCATATTGCGTCAGCCACTTTGCTTCATGGCACCAGGCTATGGACATTCTAACAACGTGGCCTTGACCATGGAGCCATGCGGCGTAGCACACAGAGTATCTCTTCATCATGGCGCCATGGCTTCCATCATGGCACCATGTGGCACCGGCTTCTGTATTGATCCAAAATGGGGTGTTTTTAGCCCAGAATTGCATAGTTGAGCTCCTTCCTCCACCACTTGGTGTTTGCATCATTTTGGAACCTGGACCTACAGACAAACACCAAAAGTAAGTGAGAATTACCTCAACTCAATATGAAATATGGCATAAAAATGGAGAATATTTTTCACTAAACATCAGGGAGTTATCTTACCCTACTCTTTTCCATTCCAGCTATATTGAGGACAATGTAAATATTTATGTTTGGGGGTGGGTAGCTTTGTATTTCTATACCTGACTGGGGTTTATGTGTAGTGCAGCAATTAAGTAAAAGACTGACCACATAGCAATGAAAATTAAAACAGAGATACTAACCAGCATTGCCACATCTTTGTGCAAGTACATGCATCGCCAACTAATAAAGTTCTGGGCAGACCAAGTCGATCCCACAGAGAACTGAATGAACTACTGAGCCTATCCTTAATATCCTATATCTATATCCCAAATAATTGAGATAGAATTGTCAGGTCTAATCAATTATCTGCTAAATTAGAGAAGTTGTAGGGAGATCGAACAAGGATTATTATTGTTTGGAAGAAAAGGGAAGTGTGGATCTATGTGTTGTACATCTCTAATCTGATTTATTCATCAAGGTAGTTCTCATCACTAGTGAATCTTAGGGTAAACATACGTATAATTGGCAGATAATCTTATTACAACCGTGCCATCGTTCCTATTTAAGGTGTCATACAATGCCCTTAGAGTTCAGATGCCCGACCCTTTGTGCACAGCCCTGTGGATCTCACCAGTTAGTAACTCTCTATTCAGATACTAACTCATCACCTTTCCCACCATTAGGAATAAATTAACTGACACTAGCCAATGCCTATAGGATGGTGATCATTGGCCCACACGATGTGAAGTCCAACATTAACTACACATTAGTAGAATAATAATGCTTGAAACAGGGAACAATCGAAATAAAGATTCGTTGACACAACAGATCCACACACCCTAAAGGGGTTTAAGCAGACATTGAAGTAAAAAGGGACGAATCCCACATTATATTCATCAGATCCATGTCAAACATCCAAACAATAACAGATATGTATGATGAAAGTAAGAAGAGAACAACTTCCCCAAAGTGAGACGCAGAAATGTCACGATCTCCCCTTCCCATGCCAAGCGCTGATGTCTCTTCCCCCTCAGCTTGTACTGCAGCCAAACTACAGTATCCTCCACTCCAGAGAGTTCCCTTGGACTGCCCCACACAACCCCAAGAATATACACAAACACCTGTCACCAGCCCAGGCCTCCCCTTCCTGGAATCTCTGAGGAATGACTAAACTGCTTACGTTCTCATCCTAAGATCTTCTTCTTCAGCAGAAGTTCCACTCAAGAAGCTCTCCTCCTCCGAATGTCTCTAATAAGAACTTCTATACTCTCATATTGAACACTTTGATAACTTTGCTAACTTGACAACTACTTTGCATGTTCTAATTCATCTTCTATTTATAGGCAGCTGGAGGTGAACAAAGGCAATTTCCCCTTTCTGACGCTCGCCCATGGCATCGGAATCATGAGCCGTGGTGCCGGGATAATTTCCCATTTTTGTTGCATGTGCAGATCAGCATTGACTTAATGAGGCCGGGGCCTGCTGCTACGGCAGGGGCTTCAAGGTGTTTGAGGCAGGGGCCTTGAATTGAGGCAGGGACACTGGCCTCTTTTATAAATTCTGACGCTTGTTCCCTTTGCCTATCACTATGTGGCATCCAGACGTGGTGTCGCGTGGCCCAGATGTGCTGTGGCATGGGCCCGATGTCATGTGGTGCCTCAAAGATGTGCTGTGGCATGGGCCATACGTCATGTGGCACAGCCCATCGGAATAGTATGTGTGGCGCCACGGCTCACTCTATCAAGTCGTGTGCGCCGGCTCTGCTGCTTTTGTTAGAACTTTGGCAAATTCATCGGCTTTTTTGGCTCGTTTAGCCTAATACTCTCGAAGTGGACTCTTCGGTCTTGGTTAGCGAATATCCTTCATATGAAAGGCATAATGGGTTTAAACCGGCCGATTCCAGTTGAAAATCATTAAAAACATATGGGTAAAACCTACATGAAACTGACTAATCAATCGCCCCCAAACTTAAATCCCGGCTTGTCCACAAGAAATAGACTCTATTCACATGCAAGTATGATTCATACTACATGCCTGTGATCCGACTTGGTACTTATAGATAAGGATAAATTATGAATTCAAGTTGCCTAACCATTGTACTCAGTAGCTTCACTTAAGGTTTCTTCCTCTCTAACTTCCATAGCCTCTCATTTGTTGATTAGTTTATACTTCCCACGATTACTGTGTTATCCAGCAATCCATTCCCATGCACTCGAAAGATTATACCAGGGCTCCATGAGCTAATCCTCATCTCGTCACTCCACTAACAGTGAGAGACCACCCCTTGGATCTTTAGGTCTTTCCTTAGGTTCTAATGGGGCTAAAGACCTTGGTAGGATATCAAGATAGAATGAAAAGCTCATCTCTTCAGTAAAAGCTTGAATTGTGAACTCTTCCTCAAACTTGAATTTTGAACTCTTTTTCATTTCAGTACAGCACCACTTATCTTTTTCTCAAGCCTTGGGCTTGTCTTTTTTCTTCTGGGATCTAGCTGATTTTCCTTTTTTGAGCTAGTTTTTGTTCCCTTGCAAATTATCTTCATTGTTTTGCCTCCTCCTTGATTTTCTTTTCCTTTCTGTTTTACTCCATTCTCACTTTTTTCTTCTTCTTTTCTTTATTTACTTTCCTATAAGTTCGATATTAGACTCCTAACAAGAGCCTCCTCCCAAAGAGAATTGTCACAAGAATCCTAATGTAAAAACTACAAAAGATACTAACTATTTAACCACAACGGTTCCTAAAGTGATACACGCTCATACCCTAGAGACTAAGCAGGTTAGTGGGTATGGAATCCCCTATGCATAACCCTCTCTCGAGGCAGTACGACCGTGCCCCCCATCATAGCCTGATTTGTCTCTCGAGGTCACAGGACTAAATCAAGGGCTCATGTAGTTCGGCCTAAAATGACCAGGCATGTCCAAACGCTTCTCTCAAAGTCCACCGGCACACCCCTCACCCACCACTGATTGAACACAGTCGATTCGGGGATTACACAAAGAGTGATGGTAACCATTCATATTACCTCTCGGTCTCAATGAAACGATGAGATGCACATGTGGTGGTCATCAATCTCCTCATGTGAATAGCTCTCCAACGGTCACTCACACTAAATTAAAGATGGATTGCACTCGATTAACTTAAATAGCTAAAATTACATGAATCCAAATCCAAGATCTCATTACATCACTTACCCCCAAATGAAATTTATCTACACATAGTCAGGATTAGGGAAGAACCCCTATCCATTAACATTGAATATATAGTAGACAAGATACACATAAATAAATGAAGAGCAAAAGATAGATCTAGGGCAAAACACTTCCCTTTTTGTTTTTGGACTCCTCCTTCTTCCTCCTTTGAGCTCCAAATATGTTTCTACTTAATTCCTAGTGCTACCTCAGCCTCTGAGACGTGGAGGCGCGATGCCCAAAGTGCGTTTATAACTCAGCCTTATTACCTTTACGAAGGCACTTAATGGTTATGCCAAATTGTGTTTGCACCATTTTGAAAAAGTGATGAAAAATCTCATGTGTTTGATTTTTATGCAACATTAGGAAAGTCCATGTACTTCTGCTATAATCATCCACAATGGTTAAAAAATAATGAACCCCACTTAGGGAAGCAGTTTTGTATGTCACTTCAAAAATTCTTTTGGTGTGTATAGTACTTATAGGAAAAGGAAGTCTAGCTTGTTTGAAGAGAGGGAAAATAATACAAAGAATTCATTAATTATATGCTTTAGCTTTAGAAAATGCAAATGGTGCAAGGTCAAACTAACCACTTATGCCAAAGAGTAACAGAAACTTCTTGAATTTCATTCCAAGAAACAACATTCTCACAAACAAAATAAGGAATACAACTATAACTTTTGTTTTGCAGACCACAAGATAGAACAAATGACTCAGAACAATTATTGAATTGAGAAATAACATGGGTAGAAAACGAAGTGGAATCCAAAACATATACGTTGTCAACCATTAACTCTTTAGGTGCAGCAATACACAACAAGAATCAGAAAAATGAAAGTAAGAAAGCCTATTTTAGCCAAATTTGTTGACAGAAATCAAATTATAATAGAAAGAGGGTAAGTACAAGACATCTAGAAGAGTTAAATGTTTATTCAAATGTAAATTACCAAACTGTGTAACAATTTTTTTTTAACCATTTGGCCATTGAATGGTAGATTTATATGGTATACTAACCAAGGCATAAAACACCAGTGTGTTTCTACACATGTGATTGGAAGCTCCAGTGCCAATCATCCACAATTCACCTTGTTTACCAATAACAGATGAGTTCAAAACATATCCTGCATACTCTGTTATTTGTGCAAAATTCAAACATTTTCACTTGCACTTGTGCTTGCAATTTATTTTTCTTTCATCAACTTAGAGACCTCCTTCTTAATAAATTCTAGAATCTGCTCTTGTTGCATACTGTCGGGCATGTTATTCTCTTCATTGGTATTTCTACCATATTTACCTGAAATTTCACACTATATTTTCGGTTTTTAAAATTCTTATACCAATCCGGAAACGCATTAGTCACAATACCTATCTTCCTTCCTTCCAAACTCATTCTTTTCACCACTCTCATCACCCCCATTCCTTTCACTATTATTTGAAGATTTCACTAACATAACACAATTTTCAACAGATTTTTGTCTTATATTTTAATTAAACAACAGAAAATATGAAGAAATATGGGATTTTAGGGAAAACAATGGGATAAGGCAAAACCAATTTCACTGTTTATGTTCTCATTTAAAGTTGGAGATTGTAATACAGTCTGTTTTTTTGTCACAGTTTAGACAATGGAAGAAACTCTAATAAATATGGGAAGCATAATTTTTTTTTTGGGAAAGCGCAATGCCTTTGTTTTAATCATATTGGAAAGCAATACAAAGAATACAGAGAGTATAGAGAGAGAGGTGTTACCTTTAGAACGGAAAAGAACTCCTAGAACCAAGGTACGCCCTTATTCTCCCTCCCTTATTCTCCCTTCCTCTCTCCCTCCCTTATTCTCCCTCCTTCCTCCCTCCCTCCCTCCCTTATTCTCTCCTCTCCTCCTCCCTCTCCCTCCTCCCTCCCTCCCTCCCTCCCTCCCTCCCTCCCTCCCTCCCTCCCTCCCTCCCTCCCTCCCTCTCTCCCTCCCTCCCTCCCTCCTCTACCCCCTCCTCCCTACCTCCCTCTCCCTCCCTTATTCCCTCTCCTCCTCTCTCTCTCTCTCTCTCTCTCTCTCTCTCTCTCTCTCTCTCTCTCTCTCTCTCTCTCTCTCTCTCTCTCTCTCTCTCTCTCTCTCTGTGTGTAAGTGAGAACTGTACTACCTTTAAAAGCTTTCATATTTCATAGAATTGCTGGCCTTAGGTTATAGAAAGCTGTATTTTTATGTATATTCTAAGTATAGAATGTGTATATGTAGAGATTCTGTAATATTGTGTAAGATTGTATCTTGTAAGACAAGATACCCGAATTGTATATATACCCCCATTGTGGGATGATTCAATAAGACACAAAAATTGAAATTCTACATGGTATCAGAGCCGACTAGATGCTGACTCGGTTTATCGTATTCACGAGTGACTTCGCATAACTCATCGAGACTCGTCGTGACTCGAACCTGAAAACCGAGTCAACTTAGTGTGACTCGTCGTCTTCCGCATAAACCCGAATTAGGGTTTTTCTTCAATTGAGCTACCGTTCAGCTTGGAAATCAGTCGAAAACACTGATTTACTCCATGATTCTTCGGATTACCTTCGTTTTCTTGGCGATCTGAAGTTTTGCGTGGATTTGAACAGCTCAGTCGTCCGTTCGCAGCTGCCGCCCGCGATCGGTGACCGTGAGTCTTGCCGTCGTCCATTGCGCTGCTTCCGTCCACCTTCCGCACTACTGCATGATGTTTCGTTCTTTCAAATCGAAACCTACAGGCTTGGTTTGGAGTTGTATCTCAGCCTCGTATTTTCCTTCCCGGGGCCAACTTCTGAATCGAGTTCTCGGCTTGGATGTGTGAGGCTCTGGTTCTCTTCCACGAAGGCAGAGATCAAACACGAAATCATCATGGATTGTTTCGAAGACCCTTGTTCCAGATTCGTTGTTTAGGGTTCCGTCTGCACCATTGACAAATCATGAACTTTGGGGAGTCTTCTACATCGTATTGCTGAATATTTGTTTGGCTGAAAACATCTGAGTGGGGAAAGAACACCCAGAAACTGAATCTCGAATCTTGAAGAACACCGTAAAACCACTGCATACTACAATGGCCGGATCTGTAATTAATGACAATCAGTCGAATCTCGAAAATCCAATTGTTCCAGAAGCTCAATCATTCTCACAGGTGATTCATCATCATTAAACCCCGCTAGACAACTTTGTGTTTCCGAAGACTATATAGGAGCACGAGGGAAGATCGACTATTTGACTGGCGCGAAGGCTGAACCCCATATGAATTCTCCAGGGTATGAAGGTTGGGCCACTGACAATGAGAAGTGAAAAGTTGGCTTATCGACTCCATGGAAATCTCTCTTATGAACAATATTCATCTTCCTACTGCAAAAGATATTTGGGAAGCTGTGGAGAAGACATTTTATGACAATTCGGACGAAACTCGAATATTTGAATTGAACAAAAAATGTTTTGAAGCAAAGCAGAATGGTCGACCAATTCCTTCATACTACAATGAATTGGTGGCCATTTCCAGGAGATTGATCAGAGGATGACCTCTCAGAATAATAATGTTGCAGCTGTAGTCCATGAAACTTCGATGATGTCACGATTGCGTGTTCACATGTTTTTGAGTGGATTAGATTCAGAGTATGATCAGGTGCGTGGAGAGATTCTGCGCAAGGAACCTAAATTCTCCTTTGAACAGAGCTATGCCTACATCCGCAAGGTGCACTCTTAAAAGCAGGCCATGGGGCGATCTGTACCTTCGGAATCCTCTGTGTTGGCTGTCCAAAGCAAGGCAGTCAATACTCCTCGTCGTCCTACAAGTAAATTAAATCCATATGCTAATAAGAAGTGCAATTTTTGTGGAGAATTAGGCCATAACAAAGAGAGATGTTATGAAGTGATTGGCTATCCTAATTGGTGGGACTTCACAAAGAAATCGCAAAAGAATATAAACAAGGCTGCCACTGCTACTGCTGAGAAGGAACATCGAGTGAGTGTTTCTGCTAATGTCACACAATCAGGTACATCTGATCATATGACGAATGACCCTACCCTTGTGCAAAGCCTTAGAGCTTCCCCTCAAAATGTTGTCTCTACTACTGATGGTACTCCAACTCTAGTTAGCGAGAGAAGGTCTTGTTGTATTATCTGATACCATAACTCTTGAGTCGGTTTTGGTTGTTCCATCACTAGATTATAACCTATTGTCCATCTCTCAAATCATTCTTCAACTTGCATATACTGTGACAATCTATCCATCTTTCTTTGTATTTCAGGACATTCTGACTCGGCAGATTCTTGGTTATGGTGTTAGAAGGGGAAATTGTACTACTTGGATCTGACAGAGACAAGAGAAAAATGCAAGAATTTTTTGGGGCAAGCTAATCAGGTCACAAGAGTCGATGGTGCAAAGGAAGTCGTATGCTTATGGCATTGTCGTATGGTTATGGCATCGTCGTATGGTTATGGCATCGTCGTGTCGTATGGTTATAGCATCGTCCTTTAGGACATCTCTCTTTCAGTTATCTTAAGAAGTTCCAACCTCATCTATTTTCAGTTGTTAGTGAGTCATACTTTTATTGTGACATTTGTGAACTGGCCAAGAGCCATCGTATTTCAAATTCTCCACGTATTAATAGATGTCATGTTCCTTTTATGAAAATTCATTCAGATGTTTGGGGTCCTGCCAAAATTTCCTCATTTTCTAGAGCTCAATATTATGTCACGTTTATTGATGATTGTACTCTCATGACCTGGGTGTCATTACTGAAAAAATAAAAGTGACGTGTTTGAAGTGTTTAGTGATTTTTACAAAGTGGTTGTGACACAGTACCAACAGTTCATCAGGGTTTTTCAATCTGACAATGGTGGGGAGTTTGTAAATACTCGCATGTCTAAGTTTTGCAGGACGAATGGAATTCGTCATCAAACCTCCAATTCTGGTACTCCTCAACAAAATGGTTTAGCTGAATGAAAGAATAAACAAATGCTGGAAATGGTTTGTGCTTACTTATTTGGCATGAATGTACCTCGATCTTATTGGAGTGAGGCAGTGAAATCAGCACTATATGTTATCAACCGTACTCCCTCAAGAGTCATTGCATTCAAGAATCCTCATAGTAAGCTTCATACACTTTCATCCATCCCATCTATGCCAAATTTGGAGCCCCGAGTGTTTGGGTGTACAACTTATGTCCACATACCAAAACCACAAAGAAGTAAACTTGATCCTCATGAGAAGAAATGTATTTTTGTGGGCTATGCAGAGTTTCAAAAGGGGTATAGGTGTTATGACCCACTCACTAGCACCATGCATAAAACTCTTCATGTCTCATTCCATGAATCAGAGCTATATTATTCAGGGGGAGTTTCTCAGTCTTCTCTTCAGAGGGAGAGCAATAGTGATGGGAAGAATTATCGTTTTATTGCTGATTGTGATGTCTTTGATGAACTAGAATACTTAGAGGAACAATTTGAAGTTTCTATAGCAGTAGAAAATGATTTGTCGCAAGAAAAGAGATACTTCTAATGGGCAGATAATTGACCAATTGGTTTCTAGTGACCAATTCCCTCATGAGACAGGTAAATGATTAAGAAGAATCTGAAACAATTCACACACACGACGTTCCCCTTCTACTTCAGCAACTGAAGATCTTGCTCAGAATGATCCACCTCAGGTACCTTTAATCTCTACTGAGTCTTTTGTGTCCGAAAGTGTTGACCCTAGAAAGTCACAAAGGGTTACTAAGGGAATTCCTAGAAAGCAATATGAACAAGACATCAAAGCCCAAAGCTAGCTTTGTGTCTAACGATAGGCTTTCTGAGTCATATGCACTTGTTATTGATCAATTATCTATTGTATCTATACCTACTAACGCACAGGACGCACTGAAGGATAAAAAATGGACAACAACAATGAATGAGGAATTAGAAGCTCTTCAAAGAAATGCCACATGGGAGGTAGTAGACAAGCCTGTTGGAAAGAAGATTGTAGGATGTCTTTAGGTGTTTAATGAGAAGCTTAATGTAGATGGAACTATTGATAGATACAAGGCAAGATTAGTTGCCAAAGGATATGCACAATGCCATGGTGTTGATTATGAGGAGACTTTTGCACCTTTGGCAAAGATCAATACTGTCCGAATTTTAATTTCACTTGCAGCAAATAAAGATTGGCCATTGCACCAGCTTGATATGAAGAATGCCTTTCTCAATGGATATCTGGAGGAATAAGTATACATGGATATGCCTCCAAGTGTGAAGAATAACCCAAGAGACACTGGTAAGGTGTGTAAATTGAAAAGGTCGTTGTATGACCTGAAACAATCTCCAAAAGCATGGTTTGGAAGATTTTTGAAGTCCATGAGAGCTTTTGGATACAAACAAAACAATTCTGATCATACCTTGTTTATCAAACACAAGAATTGTAAGATTACAAGTATAATTGTGTATGTTGATGACATGATTGTTATAGGGGATGATCCAAAAGAAATAAAGGATTTGCAAAAGTATTTGTCGAAGGAAGTTGAAATGAAGGATCTTGGGCAACTAAAATACTTTCTAGGTATTGAAGTTGCAAAGTCGAAGAAAGGGTTTCACTCTCACAAATGAAGTATGTTCTTGATTTGCTTGCTAAAACTGGGATGTTAGATTGCAAACCAATAGAGACACCCATTGAGATGAATCATGGACTTGCTATCCTTCCTGATCAAATTCCTACTGATAAATGGAGGTATCAACGTCTTGTAGGAATGTTAATTTATCTTTCTCATACTAGACCTGATATTGTTTATGTTGTGAGTGTTGTTAATCAGTTTATGCATTGTCCTAGTGAAGAGCATAAGGATGCTTTATTTTGTATCTTAAAGTATTTGAAGATGGCACCTGGTAAAGGATTATTGTTTAAAAAGAATGATATCCAAGAAGTTGTGGGATATACATATGTCAATTGGGCTGGTGATAAAACTGATAGACGCTCTACGTCAGGGTATTTTACCTTTGTTGGTGGGAACCATGTAACTTGGCGCAGTAAGAAACAGAAAGTTGTTTCCATATCAAGTGCAGAAGCTGAATTTCGAGGTATGGCAAAGGGAGTTTGTAAAATGTTATGGATCCGCAATGTTTTGAATGAATTAGGTTTCAAGCTTCAAAAGCCTATGGATTTACAATGTGATAATACAGCTGCCATTCAAATTGCACATAATCCAGTTCAGCATGATAGAACCAAGCACGTGGAGGTTGATCGTCACTTTATTAAAGATAATCTTGACTAGAAAATTATTCAATTTTCATTTATAACTTCAGAGGAGCAATTAGCTGATGTTCTTACTAAAGGGGTATCTAAGAAAGTGTTTGACAACTCAATTGACAAGTTGGGTATGATAAACATCTATGCACCAACTTGAGGGGAGTATAGAAAGCTGTATTTTTATGTATATTCTAAGTATACAATGTGTATATGTAGAGATTATGTAATATTGTGTAACATTGTATCTTGTAAGACAAGATACCCAAATTGTATATATACCCTTATTGTGGGATGATTCAATAAGACACAAAAATTGAAATTCTACATAGTTAGGTCAAGAAAAAGCTTGCTTTATTTTTATAGTTTCTTGAGTTTGACTTCCATAATTTAGTTGGTTCATGGTAATGTTTCTATTAACTTTCTTGTGCTGTTGGAACAAGCACCAGATAGAGAGGCAGGTCTTTCAGGATGGATTAGATTAGAAGGAGATTTATTCCTTAATGGTACTCAACCATGTTTGTTAACTGGGCCTTCTGTGGAAAGTGTCTTTAGACCAGAGGAACACCACCCTACATGGGCAAGATGTTCTCAAGATTTGTACTTGATGGCAGCTGATCCCAAGGCCACCACCAAGCCTACAAGAAGTTGTTTAGAACGCCTGAGTCTTTTCCAATAAATGATGAGGGTGTACACGAGCTTTTCTCTAGTAATGGTTGTAGTACTATGTTTCAGGAGCTGGGACCATCCCAGGGATTCCCAATCCTCATACCTAGGGGTCTTGAATTTCATGGCTTATAGTATATGAACACAATTGCATGTGATTTTCCTCTGCCTAGGTGAAAAGAAGAGTGTTACGAAGGAGGCTCCTAATAGTATCTTTTGTTGTTACCTTCCTTAAGCCCCACAAACAATTGGACTGCAAGATGGTGAAGATGAAAGCTCAATGAACAGTGGAATAATTTTCCTGGAGCACGTTGGTCGTCTTTTCTGCAGGAGTCTTTGTTGGATCAAGGAAAGGAGGAGATTCGTGTTGGGGAATTGCTATGGTTGATTCTTTTGGAATAGTAATTTTAGACATATCAAATTTGTTTGATATAACCTTCATTGGTTGAACCATTGGTGTAACCCTATTAAATTGGGTTGGACCAAAAACAAACACTACCGGTTCGATGGCCAATTTGGTTTTTAAAACATTGATCACGACCATCAAGTAATCATAATTTGAATATTGTTAAGCAATAAAAAATCTGGGTGTTAGATGTAGTCTCCTATAAGCGAAATTTGAACTTGAAACAGAAGAACTATTTATTATTTTCAGCATTGTAAATTTATATCTTTTTACTATAAGTACAAAAATAATTTTGTTCACCAACCCCGTATGTTGGTGATTGACTTGATACTATATGTTTTTTAATGATGAAAACCTCAAATCCCCAACACATTGCCAAATACGAACTTCTAACTTAACATAGTGATGCCTTAACAGTTGCATGAGAGATCATAGGTCTTGTTGGAAGATATGGCCAGAAAGCAAATAATCATAAATTTTACATAACACAGAAAGATGATGGATATACTAACAGTAACAGATTAATGAACTTTGTGTATTAAACAAACAATAATCAAATTATGAATATGCGAAATTAAAATATGAAGAATTAGAAAGAACTTAATGGATTAGGAGCTATAGCATGGTTGAACCACTGCCTTAAAGATAGATTCGGTGACCACCGGCGCAAAGTCCTACTGCCGAGTGTCTCCCAAGGTTATGCAACAAATCTTCTTCGACATGCACTTGTTGCCAGAGATGCAGAGTCCGTCCAAGTCAGCCCAAAACATCAAGAATACACACACTGGTAATCTCAAAAAGAAATTATATAAGGGTTCCAAAAGAGAACTTAGATGCCCTCAGATCAAACATACAGAAAAAGGCAGAGCAAAGAGAAAGAACACCCTTTTTGGAAAGAGTAGTGATATAAATATTACGGGTTTTTACTTCCAAGACTTTACATCCTGACGTGGCATCCACATTGCAGCTTAGTAAGAGATAAACTTGTAGATAAAATCTGCAAGATTTTAGTTTTTTAATAAAAATATTATCAACCTATTCTATGGGTAAACTCTAAACCCTAGATTTTCTCCTACCTAGACCGTCAACTATGCAACCACGTTACCATGTAAAACCTTGAAGTAAAATCAGGAAGTACTGATATCATTTTTGTTTTGAAAAATCGTTAGGATGATGATCTCCATGTCAAAATATTGGATTTGGATGGGACTCATATTACCGTTTTCCTAAACAATTATGGGTAACTAAAAGTGGGCAACGCACATGCACTCGTGCGCTTCTTGTCACATTTTTCCAACAAGTCTCAGTCTCCATAGGGCATGAGGCATGGACCTTCTATTCTATTATTCTATACAAGCACACTGTCTTGAATAAAAAAAAATCACGGCTTGTTGCTGTACTGCCAAAGTGTTTGACATAATTAAAATTATAAATTATAAGTGCAATCATCACCACATTCATCAATAACATTAATTAACTATAAAAAGAATTTATTTCTAATAGTGATTTAGGTTAATATGGTTCACAAATGGATGTATTAGGCCGATCGTTCCCCCCTCCTCCTCCCTCCTCCTCTAAGAGTAATTATTTTTGAAAGGAAAGGGGAATTTTTATCTTTATCAACTTGAGGGCGCATTCTGCTAAGATTTTTAGGGGTTTAAAAACTTCTTTTTTGACAAAAAAAAAATACTCCATTTAGTTTTCGTGAGAAAAAATTTTAGTGATTTGAGAAGCGCTACAAAATGAGTTTTTTGGAAGAGTCCCCTTCAAAAAAGTTGCCTTGAAGAGCTATATCAAAGAGCCTAGCGAAACACCTTAAAGTCAAACAAAAAGCTATCCACGAAGAATATATTTTTCTTAAAGAATAACTTCGTTCAGTTTTTTATTTTCTCACGAAGAGATAACGTTTTTTATTAAAGAATAACTTTTTTTTTTTTTTGTAACTTCCTCTGCCTCATGTTACAGATTATTATAAAGAAAGAGCATTAAGTACATGACACATAAAATCCCAAAAGGACTTCCAATCGTCGATCCCTAGATTCTCTGGAAAGTCGATCTCTATGAGTTATTCGAGGCTCAAGATTTATAAAGTTGGTATCGATTTAATCTTTGTTGACGAATTTATGAGGCAGCAGATGGGAAGAATGGAACCCAAGAATACTGTGTGCGCCGTTGGAATAAAACGGTTTGCACCTGCGGTATGAACGACACCGAGCTCAGATAATGGGGCCAAGATGTTGTAGTTGAGAAAGTATGAATGGGTTATTTGGCTTTTCAAAGTACAATATATCTGAAAAGGATTATTTGGTACTCTTAAAATTGGAATGCTTCGTTGATGCAGGGTACGAGGCAACTGGTTAGATAGATGCGGACTTCCGCTAATTGGCTCCATAGGGCAGCAGCTTATGGTTCACATTTTCTTTCTTAGTCCATAACGGAGCATTCGCTTGGTGATAGTGAGAGGTACAAGATTCTTCTTCTTAATGTTCTCTCTTTCTATCTTTTCTTTATTGGAAAAAAGCATTGTTGTGGAGTTTCAGAGCGAACAGTTTCGAAAGCAGGACAACAGCCCGTGGACATGATAAGAGCTTCCTTCTGGGGAATTTAATCTGGAAAGGTTATGTTTCTTATTCTGGTTCATGGGCTTATTTTGCCATCATAATTCGACGCTGGGTTTCAGTAGAATACCCTTTCTTACATTAGTGTGCAATCGCTTTCGTCTTGGTGTTTACTTGATGTTTCTGCAAAGTTATTGGGCTCCTTGATGGAGTTCGATATACTCATCGTGATCCGTAGGCATCAATCACCATTGTTTGTGCTATGTTACTAAAATGATGACAGCATTTCTCAAACTTGTCATTTGTAGCTTGTTTCATTTTTCAAATACAACGGTTTTGGTTTAAGGCGGAAAAAAAATAATAGCCAGGCTTGTGGTGATTGCTGAACTAAGAAATCAGCCGAGAATTATAAAATGTATGCACATAATTAAACTGGGAAAAATTGCATATTTCTTGTGTAAACTTTATAATTCAGGAAATATGATTGATGTCACAGAAAGATTTTGGGACTATGGAGTCAGATACTCAGATTTTTTCTTCTTATCACGTCGTCGAATCAAATTCAAATTGTTGTCGATTGACACCTGGGGCTTGTTTTAAACTTATTTAATCTTCGGACTATTTCCTCTACCAAGACCACTGCCTTTGAAAGAAAGAACACCTGAAAGAATTTGGCGTGTGCCAGGTTATCCTTTGTTGTGTCTCCTTGAGTAGCTATCTCTACCTTGTTTCTTTTTTTTTTTTTTCCCTTCATCCAAATAAACGACAGGATGCAGTCAATAAATAATTTAATTTTTCGTAGTTGACCAAACCAGAGCTGGGCACTGGCATAATGTCTCCAACACCAATTTTAGCTTAGATTTTGGTGGTTATTGTTCACCCAGTTGTCTCCAAGAACATATCTCAGGGATGTTATGGTAGTTGCATGTGGATTCCGTTGGTTTCATTTGGCAACCTAAAACACAAACTCTTATATAGTTAGAGATATCATGGTTCTCATGGTTATGATTGAAACTCTCATGACTGCAATTCAATCTCTCATGACTATTATTGATTCTAGACCTTCAGCTCAATGTTCAAATGGGAGGTATCTAGTGCGAGAGCTTGGGGTTTGGATTCAAGTTATTGCAATTCATCTCAACTATTGGTTTCACATTTATTATTATTTATTTGAGGAATGTACTTTTTCGATCCAACTCCTATGCCCAAGGAGACTTGAACACAAGACCTCCCATTACAAACTCATCACATTTATTTTAATTTTTGCAGTCAGTTCTGATCTTTGGTGGTGATATTTAGGTTGCTTCCGTTCGTCTTGCATGCTTATGCTGAAAATATTGAACACATGGACCATCCATCTGTTCAAACCTCAAAAGTTGATTATCCAAAGGCAAAAAGTTCTGGCCAGGATACTTTAGATCATAAGATGACTGTGTACATATGGGACATGGATGAGACACTTATATTGCTCAAGTCTTTGTTGAATGGGACATTTGCAATGGCTTTCAATGGCTCAAAAGATACAGAAAAAGGGAAAGATATCGGTCGGAGCTGGGAGAAATATATTCTTCAGTTTTCTGATGAATTTTTCTTCTATGAGCAAGTAAGTAGCTTGTGGCATAACTTCAATTCGATTCTGTTCTTTGAACTGGATCATTGGTCTTTCATTTTATTAATAATTTTGATATCGCAAAAGTGTCTTACGTTTAAAATTATGAAATCATCCAACCTTCTATTCGTATACACCAGATTGAGAATTATAATGAGCCATGCCTTGATTCATTGAGAGAGTATGATGATGGAAGAGAGCTATCAGACTATGATTTCAAAAATGATGGCTTTGGCCCTCCTTGTGATGATATTAACAAAAGGAAGCTTGCATACCGGCACCGTGTCATAGCACAAAAGTATGCAAAGGTACATCAAGATGTTGCACCCCTATCACCACTTGTCTTTTCCTTCAAACCTGTGGAATATTCATATCCTGGCATTATCTGTTGATAAAATAATTCATTGCCTTCGCCTGCTAATAGAAACTCTGAAGTTGGATATTTGATTACTCAACCTCATTATTACTATTGCATCAGGGCTTGAGTAATTTTCTTGATCAAGAGATGATTACTCTGTGGGAACAGCTATATAACTTATCTGATACCTATACAGATGGATGGTTTTCTTCAGGTATTCTCCATGCATTTAAGCTTCAATATCATGAAACACGATTATTTTAGGATAGCTTTCTATTGGTCCATAAAATGTCCTGAATAACTTGAGAGTTAATTGCCAACTGCCTACGTGTCCCCTGAAATATGGCTTATATTACTCCATACCTCTGAGTTTCTTGTTGATACCTACATACCCCCATAATAGCTCAGCGGTCACGAGGAGAATTTGTAATGGGATGTCTTAGGTTCAAATCTCCTTAGGGGCATAGGGAAGGGGCCTTCATGCAAGCGCACTGTTTTAAAGAAGCTTGAGATTGTGTGGAGGCTTTTCTATCTATATATTGCTCCACCTATATCACAATGTAATTTCTTCATTTTCATGGCATGAATTGCACTTCTTGTTCTAGTTTGGAAGGAACAAATTAAACTGTCTTATTCCCTTTGAAAAAGAGAAAAGAAGAAAAGAAAAAAAAAAAAGAATAAAGAAGCTGAAGGAGAGACAAAGAAAGAGAAATGATTTGTAGTTCCTAATCCTTATCCTTGCAAAGTGTAGCTCGGACCTTCTTGCAGGAGACTTCAGGAAGAGATTGTATAGCAGATCAACTTATTTCACCTGAGCAATGTGGTCTTAATGCCACTGATGCGAAGCACCAAAATGTCAACATTTTGGTTACCTCTGGTTCCCTGGTTCCAAGTCTTGTCAAGTGCCTACTCTTTCGACTCGATGACTTGTTCGAAGTTCAAAACAGTTAGTTCCGTGCGCCTTATTTCCTCCAGAGAGAAGAAAAGAAAAAATCAGTGTAGTTTCTAACATACTGCTTTCTTCAGTCTACAGCTCATGGGAAGTGGGCAAACTCCAATGCTTTTCTTGGGTCAAGGAGCGCTTTCCCGGTCGCAATGTCCAATTTTGCGTTATTGGAGATGGTTTTGAAGAATGCAGAGCTGCAGAAGCCATGGCATGGCCATTTATTCGAATTGATCCCCGACCTGATGGTTTTCACAGGTTTCCTGGCCTAACTATGCAAATAGTGAAACGGTATATGGAGGTCATATATAACGGCAGTGCTATCACAGGAAGTGATGATGACCAGTGAGATACCAATAGACTATGTTTGTAAATTTATGGGTTTTGCTACTTTTCTTTTACATTTTATTTACCTTGTTCATTGATGTAGTTGAAGAAAATACAAATAAATGATCTCTATCTGCGTCCCCGCTTTAAGCTGTAGAAGTAGGATTCTTGTTTTCTGGTGAATCCTAGAAAATTGCTTAGCATTTATAATCTTGCATCTGGAAATTGCTTAGCATTTATAATCTTGCATCTGGAAATTGCTTAGCATTTATAATCTTGCATCTGGAAATTGCTTAGCATTTATAATCTTGCATCTGGAAATTGCTTAGCATTTATAATCTTGCATCTGGAAATTGCTTAGCATTTATAATCTTGCATCTGGAAATTGCTTAGCATTTATAATCTTGCATCTGGAAATTGCTTAGCATTTATAATCTTGCATCTGGAAATTGCTTGCAGGATAGTACGCTTGTCTTTGGTAATGTTATTCGCAGTCGATTTTACAGGAAACGTTTATACCTATTAGCAGCGGTTTATTTCTGAACCAACCGGTTTAATGGGTTGGGACTAACAGTAATGACTTGTGGAATATTTAATGATATATTTAGACTACATAATATTCAATTAAGTTAAGCTGAAAGGGGCCACACTTCTGATTTTGATGGCGTCTGGTTTTAAAAATAAAAGCTCATAAGAGTTTAATTCACAGTACATTATTAATGGGGTTGAAAAAATTTCATCTTAGCCGTCTTTACGTTCTGAGTGTAATATTTCACTTTCCTACTTGTGTAATATTGAGTGGTTAAGAGTTAAGACATTAGAATGTTCTAGAGTCTCACCCTATGTAATTTGATCTTAGAGTGTAAAATAACAAAGAATGTTTCATCAAGAAATTGATGTCACAAATCAATAAAACAGCCCATTAGGTTTTTTTGATACATTTGAGCTATTTTATGCCGCAGAAAGTTATAACTTTTATAAAATTGCTCAAAAGGAAACATGAGTATAAACCCAAGCCCTGATGTCATAAAACCCGGACATTCCAATGACTATTGGTATATAAACTTGGTGCGACTTTTCTCCCCTAAGCTGTACCAATCAACCCATCTATGCAGATCTCTTCTCTCAACGGCCTACCCCCTGCCCTTTCTTATCAGTTTCCAAATAGGAAAAGGATATCACCTTGCCCCTACCATGTGCAATCTAGACAGAGAAAGGGCACGTTGTCTCTTGGAGGTTGTTTACTTAAAGAATAAGAATAATGACTCACACGGGCTCTCTCACAATAAATAAAAAATATATGCTACGGAACCCGAAAATATATTATATTATAATTAGGTGAGAGAGCCGCGTCGCGCACAGTCTCTTTGCACCACGAATCATTACTGTTGTGTAAAACCTTAGAAGGAAATGTATAACAGACATCCATGCAATACTTGAAATGGGGATGGCCATGGGAACTCTCTTTTGGCTTGAATGAGTAAATTCTGATAGAGGTTGAACTCCTTCTCTTGTCATTGATTTAATGAATGAGTTCTTGAATAGAGAGAGAAGTGGTCCGAAGTCCATCCAAAAATACAAGCCGAAGTTATCCAAAAATTTTTTCCAACTAATAAGTTGTATTTTTTGTCGGAACTAGATATCGTGTAAAGTAGTGGAACTAGATATCCCAAAATGACTAGCCAAAGTTAATAAACCTCTTTCAAACTAATAAGTCAGGATCTTTTATACCCATTTATTTATGTAAAACTAAACTCTAACAAAATAAATGAGACCAATAAATCCATTCTTAGTTCAGTTTACTCCTCATCCTCCACACACAACCCTAACAAATCACAACTCCAAAATCTCACGCTTACTCCAAAATCTCACACTTACTCCAAAATCTCACGCTTACTCCAAAATCTCACACTTACTCCAAAATCTCACGCTCTCTCCAAAATCTCACGCTCATTAGAGAAGTCCACAATTAACAACCAGAAAGATAAAGAGACAAAGAGGGTCACCACATTGTGTTTTTGAAGCTCTGCTCAACTGTAGAAGCTCAACTCGGTAGATTGGGATAAGAACTCCACACACTGCCAAAGCTTATCAATGCATACATATCCTGTTCATTGAAAAGAAAACAGATACAACCCGTGAGATTTCATTTGGTCACATGCTACTCGCCAGGAGGAAGTTGAAGAGAACATTTTATCTCCAAACATGACAACAAAGAAAGCATTTTCTTGGAACAGCAAACAGAAGAAGGGATGATTGCAGACTCCAATCTGCGTAATCAGGATAAGCTTCAGTAAGATAAAGATAAGATGTTCCCCCCATATTAGGGACCAAATTCGTGATTAAGAGGAGCTCAGCGTGGCAACCGGAAAAAAAATGCCATTCTGCTGTTAACAGTTGCCACTCAATTGAGAAGGGTTTTGACTGGTTGCTTGATGACTTTCTGGGCAGTTGAGAATGGCTTTTTCAAAAGGCCGCAGCCACATGATTACCCATGAAAGTTTAAGTATCAGTAAACTAGGGTCAGTTCACCATCTTGAAATGAAACTGGTGTAAAATGAAATTGTACCTTTAGTTTTCATCTTTTTGTGAGAGTACATGGAAAAATAGACATGATTGGATGATTTGCATTGACTTGGATTGCTCACCTTAAAAGGAATTACTGCCACAAGATGGGGCAAATTTGAATTATTAATTGCGCATAATCCTTTTTTCGTTGTTTTTATTGTTTCTCGGTAGTGGATGCCTATTACCGGCTACAATAGTAAGAGTACGAATTTCAGTAGGTAGGAAATACCATTCAATGCTATCGTTCTAATGGATAAATGACATCAGTGCTACATCACCAACAGCACAGCATGGAAAGAGGTCCTGCGACCTTTACTTTCCTAGCTTGTACACAGAAGGAGATGGGCCTTTGGGATCCGTAGCCGGAATCCCATTGAAGAAAAATTGGGAAATGGAGATTGAGGGAAGGAGATTAAAATCATAATAGTGGTAATGGAGATTGAGGGAAGGAGATTAGAATCATAATAGTGGTAATGGAGATTGAGGGGAGGAGATTAGAATAAAAATAGTGGCAACATGAGGACTAATATGGGTATTTCTGATTTACTTAAAGATTCATATTATGGACTCATAGCCCTAGTTGGTTCTAGAACACCAGAAAAATATCCATTTTGGATCAACAATGAACGCGGAGAAAAGCCTGCAAAGTACAACAAAAGTGAGGTCCTTGTCTCTGCCACCTTCCTCTTTCTGTACATATCACTCTTGGACTCTTCTTTTCTCTTATTCTTTTTCAATTCCCTTACTTTCTGGTCTTTTTCCTGGGTCATCTTATGCTGTACTTTTTATGGAGGCATTCTCTATGATCTTCGGATTGGGATTACCATAAGAAGCTTAACTTTGGAAAATAAGATCTATCAGATGCAAGTTATTCTATGTTCAGTTTGTATTTTACCGCACAGGAAGAAACATTAAAAAGAAGAAGAGAAGTAATCTATTAATGGCAGTTGAGTCACAGTCCGCTGTGATTCATTTGCAATAATTGCATGGAAGCAACTAAAAATCAGCCAACCATATCCAATAAATGGCAATTTTAACATTTATTTTCCTTCACAGTTCTGGATTTTATCTCAGATGAAGGAGGAAGAGAATATTTGATATTTGTAAGCTTGGAAAGAATTGGGCTGCATTGATGGAGAATGCCTCTTTGTAAAGGTGATTCTCATTTTTGGGTGACCATACCAATCTATTGAAGTTGATGGGAATCCTCGACATGTCTGTTTCAAAAGCAGCTTCTTCCCCAATGCAGGTGCTACTCGGGGGAAATCTTGACTGCCAAAACTCTAATTACCAGGCTTTAGTGAGAGTGTGACACACCCGCCCAATGTGATGCAGTTGGGAAAGGCACAGGGTCGGGATTTCCGGCAGAGAAGAGCCATGGCGCATATGTGATGAAGGGGTTCTTGATTCAGTGGGTCACTTTGTTGACAGGACATGACACGAAATATGTGGTGCACAATACATCTCATGCTTTCTCCAGCATTTTCCGAGAAAGTAAAAAGATGGAAGGGAGAAAGGACTCTCACCACGCACTGGTCTGACCATTCAGACCTGCTGTAGCGCCTCTTTGCAGTAAGTTGTTCTTTGTATGCTCACGGCTTTTCCTCTGAAATCAAAACAATTCAATTACTATAATGACATAGCCACAGCTCTTCCGCGTCCAGGGCTGTTGAAGTCAATAATCGCAATACAAGTCTGCAGTCTATACAGTAAAGGCACAAATACAAGCAGATTGTGGGCAAGCTCTTGCCTGGCGCAAAGATGCGACGGGGACCAACTGCTTGCTCAATTATCAACTTCGACCACCACCGGGCTCCATTTTTGGAGGAATCGGAAATAGTTTGCAGTGTACGTGGCCCAACCTCAACCCTGAAAACCTGCAGAAGAGAGCGTGTGGTGGGTCGAACGAATGCTCACGTGCAACACTTCATTACAGTAAGAAGGGGAGAGAAGAGGGAGGGAGGCAGGCGCAGGGATTGACCTGACAAACCCGGTATCGAAACGAAAGCAGTATAAATCATAAAAGGGGAACAGACTTCTTATCAGCAACCACCACCAAAAGAAGAGAAAAGCAGAAAAAGGTTCAAGAGAAAAAAGAAATGCCGGTTATCTGAAATAATTTCATTTTCAGACACTTAACATTTTTGTTAAGTTTTCCCTCACTGTCAAATTATCCACACATCAGAGTTTTACTTTCTCGCTGTCTCATCGTGTGCTCTTCATCTGCTACTGGGGGGATATGTATGAACTACCCTACTCAGTATAGTCCCTGATCTTGACGGGTTTTCATTTTTTTCCCTTGCCGTCTATTCTGAACTACAAATGGCGTTTTTGCGCTAGACTTAGATTCAGTTTTAGCTCTGTTTTCTGGAGTCTCATCACACCGTTTTGTTTGTCTTCAGTTTGGTAGGAATGGAGAGAGCTTCTTTACTTGATTGAGATTCGCAGGCGGTGTAGAGATACGAAGAGGAGATCAAACGCACGTCGGCTGAGCAATGCCGGTTCCTCTTGCCCCGTACCCCACCCCTCCAGCACCTTTCACTCCACCCAACGGTGAGTCTCGTCGACTCCTTTGGTTTTCTGGCTCGAAATTCATCTGAATTTTCTCCTTCGCTTCTCCTGTCTCCTGAAAGATTGTTTCACATTCATATATAGCCCTGTTTGCAAGATAAAACTGGTTTTCTGGAGTTTTTTCTGATTTGTCTTCGTTGAGATGGACTGGGAAGCAACGCGACCGGTCTGGTTCCAGCACACAGTTTGGTTCTCTCATGTATAGAATTACTTATGCTTCCCATGGAAATGATATCCACCAAGTTCTGAGAATCCTCAGCAAACATGTCTACTTCACTCATTATGTTACCCAACGAATTAATCTCAGGGAATTTCTCTTCCTTCAGGCACCGTGGTTGTCTTCAAGACTACAAAGCGAGTCACTCTCATCTGTTCTGCTTTTTTTCAATGTTTCTCTCCGTTACGAAAAGAATTATGCTGATTGTACTTAATCTAAACCATAGCTAAATGTTTATCCTCAAGAAAATAGGATTTTATAAAAATAAAATATATTTTTATATTTTTAAGAGTTTAAATTAACATGTACGTCAGATAAGTACGTCCGCTAAGTAAGTCTATCATTAATCTTTCGAAAATAAGTATGACAAAGAGAGATTTTACAGATTCATATTTCTGAAAATCAGTGTATCCAAGTATTAATAGTTATGATCTAAGCTCTAAAATGTGAGGCGACTCGACATCTGACTAACCTCTATGCCAAAAATCTGCTCCTACAGGTGTCCAAAGCCAACTGGTGTGCTCCGGCTGCCGGAATCTCCTCCTCTATCCACTTGGAGCAACTTCTGTATGCTGTGCCGTCTGCAATGCCGTGACAACAGTACCACCGCCTGGTATGTTTCTGTGTCCGATTTCTTCTATCCAGCTTAATAACGGGAAAGGAGTTCGATATGCTCTCCAAAGAAAATATGGGTCTGAGCTATTTCATTAGCAGTTCTCTTTCAAATCCCGTGTAGTTTATGCGCGTTTGCTTTTTGACTGCGTAATCTGCTGCTTCATTGGTTTTGATATTATAATCTGCTATTTCGTGGGGCCAACAGCTATATAGGACTGCATATAGCAAGTTTTAATTGGCAGAAGTACATCTGCTACACCAACAAGCATAAAAAACTATGATTAGTTAAACATGACTGCAAAAAAATATGACCCAACTTCTTCCTTACTAAAATAATCAACTGTTTTGAATTGGAACAGGAACGGAAATGGCACAATTGATATGTGGAGGTTGCCACACACTACTGATGTACATTCGTGGTGCAACAAGTGTACAATGTTCTTGTTGTCACACTGTTAACCTGGCTTTGGAAGGTGAGGAATATGGCACATCCAAAAAACTTGTAACTAGAGAAAATAGTACTTCATTAGCTATCCATCAAACAATAAGGCTCAAGCATAGCCTTGGATGATGATGATAATGATTATAACCAAAAGAAAGAACAGCAAGGCTGATCCACAAGCAATGCCAAAACTTAAACGCTATATAAATGAGAGAAGTCCACAGTGAATGAATCATTCAAGATAAACTACTTTTACTTACATATTTTCTCTGTGACAGCTAACCAGGTTGCTCATGTCAACTGTCGAAATTGTCGTATGTTATTGATGTACCAGTATGGAGCAAGATCCGTTAAATGTGCAGTTTGCAGTTTTGTTACATCCATTGGGGTCGGTATTCAGTGACTTGTCTTTTGCTTATTAAATACTAAAAAGTCTGATGAATACTGGATTTTCCCTTTTGTCAATTTGAACTGAATTAAATAAACTTTGTAAATGCATCTCCCTCAAGACTCTTTTCTTGATTTTAGACTATCTATGAATTTCCCTTGACTCTTTTCCTTCATTTTCAAAGTTATTTATTCTTGACCTCACAGGCATCCCCAAGCGCTGAGCAAAAGTTCAATAATTGAGCACCTCTTGATGGCATGCATCGCTAGATTGATCTGCAAAGGTTCTTCCTTTTACTTTGTGCTGCCCAATCAGCTGGAAAAGAGGTGCATCCCTGGCTGGTCCACTCATATGAGTAACATGTAAAGAAAACCTTTTTTCTATGTTCTTTCCGCAGTTTCTTTTTGTGGTTGAATAAGCAATTTTGGCAGGCTTGATGTGAGAGGATCTTTCTGTGAGAGAATATCATATTTGAATACCGGGTCAAGAAAGACAACCTTTGTACATTAACTCTGCATCAGCAGAGTGAGGTTTTATCCAATAATCATACATGCAAGGAAATTTTCATTTCTAAATTATCAAAAATATATGATATAACCAAGTAGTCATGTATATATTTTTTCGCCTTCTTTCTCTTGTTATGTTAATTTCTGTTTGCAGAACAATTCCTTATTTCCGTAGAGGCAGATTAGAACAATTCTTCAATCAGAAAAACAGATCATCTGGCATAATTGGGTACTTCTCGTAAATCTTTATCAAGGGAATTCCTTTCGTCCCCTTCTGCAGTATGCTCTTCTTTCTAACTGAGTGCTTTGTTCGTAGTTGTTCATGAGCATTTAAGATTTGAAAATCATAATTCTCAATTAAATGATCTAACCATAGCCACATTTATTATCCCCAACTTGAAGCTATGGTTCTTCATTTACTGAAATTATGTCCACGAAATCATCAGAAAGAGTGGAATTTCTGAGATCTTGTTCTGATGATAATTGATAGCGAAATTGAGGTTGACATGAGTTACGACCCCGGAGAGCTACAAGCAAAAGTGACAAGGGCTAACTAAGCTAAAGAGCCAAACGTTCATCAGCATATTAATAAGGGAACAAGCAGACAGCAGTGTAGAAGACATCCACCAAGGTCTTTAACTTCTTTGGAGAAATCTCCATCTTAGGGGAAAATTCAAAGAGCCTTCAACAAATTCCACTGCCAACAGACTACCATACGACAATTTTCTTGCATATCCGCAGCTGCTCCACTGAGCAGACAATTGTTGGGCAAATAAAATGATTGTCTTTTTGGATCACTGGATGGTGAAAATTGTAACAAAAAGAAAAAAAAAAAGTACAAAGCTGCAGAGAGACAAATTAAGACATACGTTTCATCAGAAAAAGAATTAAAATCCTGCACAACAATGTGAGGGTCGTTGGCCCCTTTGCGAGCTTATTAAGTAATCAGTTTATTTTGAATTTTCGAGGTTATTTTTGCTCTAGCTTAGCCCACCAGAAGTCAACTTCAACCACAAACAACAACAAAATCTTAGAAGATTCGGACCATGAGAAACTCATATTATGAAAATCTTACTCTGTAATTCGAAAAAGAAATAATCATGCCTCAAAATTCTCACCCAGCCATTCAAAAAGAGAAAAAAATAAAATCGTAGTTCACTTTCACTGGAATTTTAAATATTGCAAGGAGATCATTGGCTGTAATTCATTTATTTAATTCTCCCAGTTTATTACCTTTCATCCTGGAGAAGAATAATATCTTTCAATTGTTTGCAGCAATTAGAGAGAAACGATACCTGGGAGCATAACTTTGACTATTTCTGCACTCTGTTACATTTTAAAGAACTTAACCCCTGTTGCACTTAAGGTGGTTCAATTTCAAGTTCCAGCATGGCTGCAATCTGTTTTGCTTGTCTTCTAGACCCACCGTCATTATTGATGTCTTTCGGTAGTGGGTCAAAAAGATTCTTAAATAGCAAGAGAATACTGAGCCTTCGATCAAGTCTCAATCATTTACTATATCTCAGTAGCATCATCCGTCTATCTACTGATTCTACTCCCATGTGCATGGTGGCTGGGAACTTTTTCAGTCCTGTTTGCTTCATTTAATGGTTTAGGTCGTATCGTTTGTCCGTCTTGGCTTTGTTATTGCGACTTCACTAAAATTCTACTTTAGAAAAGAATAATGCTACCGGTAAGTTACTTTAGCATACCGTACAGTCTAACGTGGCATCCACGTCAGAATCCGAGATAACCAAAAACTTTAGGTTTCCGGTTTTCAATTCTTCGCCCTCCCGCCTCTCGTCCTCCCGCCTCTCGTCCTCCCGCCTCTCGCGTTCCCGCCTCTCGCGTTCCCGCCTCTCGCGTTCCCGCCTCTCGCGTTCCCGCCTCTCGCGTTCCTGCCTCTCGCGTTCCCGCCTCTTGCGTTCCCGCCTCTCGCGTTCCCGCCTCTAGCGTTCCCGCCTCTCGCGTTCCCGCCTCTCGCGTTCCCGCCTCTCGTGTTCCCGCCTCTCGCCCTCCCCACTTTGGAGTTCCCGCCTCTCGTCGCCCTGCCCCCTCTCGCCGCCCCTCCCCCCTCTTCCGCTCGGCAGGGCCGGGCCGTGCGGGAGCTCGGCCTCCACTCGCGAGGCCGGAGCGGGAGGGAGGGGCCGAACCTCCCATGGCTTCCCTCTCCTCCCTCCATCTCGGCAGGGCCGCGCGGGAGCTCGGCCTCCCTCCCTCGGGTGGGAGGCGGCATGTGGATCTCGACCTCCCTCCCGCGGGTGGGAGGCGGCTGCGCAGGAGCTCGGCCTCCCACCCGCGGGATCGGCCACCCTTCAGCTCGCCCTCCCTCCTATTCTGGCCTCCCTCCCGTTCCGGCCTCCCTCCCGTTCCGGCCTCCCTCCCGTTCCGGCCTCCCTCCCGCTCCGGCCTCCCTCCCGCTCCGGCCTCCCTCCCGTTCCGGTTTCCCTGAGCTCATAAGGCATCCACGTGAGACTGTATATGCAACAGTAACGTACCATTAACATTACTCTTTAGGAAATCGTATCCTGGAAAACAGCAACCTTTTTCTGTCATTGTTCATTTCCAGTGGAGCCGATTAGATGCAGCGAAGAAAACTAATAAAGGGAGAATCTATTAGCTATCTGGAAAATGGGACATGATTTTATATGATCCAGTCAATGGTTCAAACGACAAACATGTGTAGTGCCTTCAGCCAGAGGTTTATAACCAACTCCAATTAACATTCAACTTTTCTGATTGGGATCTAAAACCTCATGTACCGCAAAGCAGATAAAACAAGCAGGTCTGTCGTTCATTACTTCAGGAACTATGACATCTAAGTTTCACGAACTGTAAACACAAAGCTGGAGTAAATATACTGAAGGAGAAATATTATGTTTTCTATATAAATTATAAAAACAGTAAAATCTGAACACGAAATGTCACCTTAAGGAGAAGAAAGAAAAGATCAGTTCTTGTGTGTTACCTCTGACACACCGACTTTAAGGTAAATATCGTTTTCGGCCACTCAATTCTTTATTCTGTCCGTAGGTGCAAATTGCGAAGGGTTGCACAAACTTTCGGCACTGTAGCGGCCACAGAGTATGACTGTCACCATTGCCTTATAGATTTCGTTCAAACATCATTTTCAACTCCTCAGCAATCTCGATTCTTCACTGTTGTCCTGTGACAGTGTCCTCTTCGTTCTCCTCAATGCCACATAACGCAGCACCACCAACGAGTCAGGTTGTTTTACTTCTGGCGGGAAGAAAATATTTCGCATGAGAGGCCTGCAACATATCTATTCTCGATTGATAGTTATAAGATTTATTCAAGCACACTCCGACCGTCACCAAACGCATCACTTCCTAGCGTAATATTCAGCCTCCATACACATTCATGATCTTCAAAGCATATCCAGCAACGCAGCATATTAATCAGGAACCCAGTGCTCAGGGAACTCGTGGACCACCACATTGAATTGAAAATGGCAATGTCCTGCTACATTGAGATGTTCCAAGAAACCATTGTTTTGCCGTCATAGCCGAAGCGTTAGGCTCAATCGTTTCGGACTTGAAAGTGGGGCCAATTTTGCGTGGTCACCAGATAATAATATTGGGCCTAAAATTCGACCTCTACACGGGACCGACAACATTAATTAACTTGTATGCTGCTTGTGGGGAATCTTCACTCTTGACTCAGCGGCCATCGCATTTGGAAAGATGAGTTACAGGAACAGTCCTTGGTTTTCCATTATCAGCGAATGCGGTCGTAGCAATAACCCTAGACGAGTATCAGCTATGTTCAAATAAAATGCTGCGGACAAGAGCCTGATAAAGTTACCATGACGAGAGTCCATTATGGTTGTGCTGAACTTATACTCTTGGAATTGAGGCAGGCAGCTACATGACCATATCAAGAGTTTTGGTTTCCACATCCGCATTGTCATGGAAACAGCTTTATCTGTGATTGACCTATAAATGAATTGTAAGAAGCTAGAAATAACAGCAAAGGTATTCGAGGAATGGGGGCGAGAAATGTTGTCGCTCGGGTCTACGGTTTCTTACGTTCTGAATCAACGGAGTAACGACGGCACACAGATTGTTTAAGAGGATGAATAGTGAAACTACAGTAAATGTGGCCGGATGCAACCGAAACTTTTGTCTGCTTTCGTTGATCGAGCAAAAGTTCTCTGTTTCATGCAGATGAAAGGGATGGTACCAGATGCTCGATGAGAGTGCTGTCTGCTTGCAGCCACTTCGGGTTGGTTGAAGAGGCTTACATTATTTTTCTGATCATGGAGGGACTATCTATACGAAATCAGCCCAAAGGTGGAGTGTGGCTGCATTCTTGATCTTACAGAGCTGGACTTCTTAATGAAGTGGTGCAAGCCAAATGGCGCAAGTAGGAGATCTGCTTGGCTCCAGCTGAGATTAAGCCGTGAAAGAACCCTCTATTGAGCCACAAAATGGTGAGGGTTGTCTGCTTTTCTTAAGCAATTTGGGCTGGAAGACTAAATGAGAAGTTTAATGCTAAGAAAAGACCAGCCTGCACTTCAATTATCAGAAGCTCGGTTGAACATCAAGAGAGAACTCAATTTCACGGCGCAGAGAAATTCGCAACTTCTTATGAGCTATTAAAGATGAGACCTGGAGAAGAAAATATAATGAAGAAACTTCGGTTCTTAGTGATTTCCACTCTGCAATTATCTCAAAATTTTACCAGGGCAATAGAATCAGCAGAGATCGTAGCTTGCTTCGATCGTTAGGGCCGAAATATTGCAAGGAGTACTGGTAACGTCATCTAAGGCATCCAAGATTTTACGTGTATGACCTGCACCACGGTACATGCTGAAGGCACTTGGCCAAAACAACCCACATCAACATATTAACCACCCAATATCAAAAAGACAGAATGAAGTTGGCTTGAAACATGCAGTTTATTATACAAGGAAAATATTTATTTAATTTTGAAGGCGCCATAATTATTAACACTAAGATGGTAGCGCTAGTGAAAGGACTAACTAAAGTTTTGATACGGTTGTTGACGTCGCTGAGTAAGGTTTTAGTGGAAGCTTCAGGTCTGTCCAATCCTCATCATCCACCTTCACGAAAAACTTATTCACCATCTCCTCCCTCACCGCCTCCAGGTTCGCAGGTTTCCACTGCAAAAGAAAATATATTTTGTTTAGATAAATAATATTAGAGTAAAAAAAATGATATCAGTAGTTGGCCGTAGGTAAGAGAAAATCTAGGGTTTAGGGTTTTCCCATAGAATAGGTACATGATATTTTATTAGAAAAATAAAATCTTGCAGATTTTATCTCTTACCTAGACTGCAACGTGGACTCCACCTTAGGATGTAAAGTCTTGGAAGAAAAAAGTCGCAGTACTTATAACACCTCTCAAAAAAAAAAAAAAGGAATGTAATGTAGTTAAACCTTTGGATTTCTGTCTTTGTCTAGCAATATCGGCCGACAACCCTGTAATTGAAGCCTTCTTTTAAAAGTTCACTCAATAAAGAAAACAAAAAAGTAAAGATCTTTTTTTTTTTTTGAAAGTTGAGGTTTTATTTCTTTTAAGAATTACATCCCAAATGGGTTACATCAATTTCCTAAGGAGTCCAAACAGTTAGCACTTGCTCATGGATACCCTTTTTAGCTAACTCATCTGCTCTACCATTGGCAGATCTAATTACATGACTCCAAGTTACAACAAAAAAAGCCAGATCATTTATCTCATTGAAAATGTAAATATGTCTCCACGAAGGCTTAGAAGCTCTCTTGCACCATGAAATGATGGTCTTGAGTCGCCCTCCACTTGAAGGGACCTGAAAGCCCTAAATCTTTATAACATCTCAGACCATGAAGGAGGCTGACTCGCTTCAGTGTAGTAGAGTCTGAAATACCAATCGGTCTTTGTGTAAGTGAGTAGTACTTCTCCTCTATGGTCCCTGATGAGTCCTCCTACCCCAGATGGCCCTGGATTCCCAAGTAAGGATCCGTCAAAATTTAACTTATAGGAGGAAGGTGGGGGGCAGCCATTGCTGAATAGGTGTAATACTAGATCTGGCTTCTCTAGCATGTTCAGCCCACGACCTCCAAATTACAGTAGAATCAACACCACAAAATATAACCTGAGTTTTCAACCAGCCAATAAAATGGTGGAGAAGTTGATGACAAAGAACTCCCCAAGGCTTGGTTTCATTCTGGAATACCTTGTTGTTCCTTTCCCTCCAAATGGCCCAAGGAATGTAACCCATGCAACAATTGTACATAATGCGACCCTTTGTGCCATGCCCAAAATAGCTAATGAGTGGGAGGAAGCCTGCTAGATTTTGTGGGATTATATAATCGATACCGAACATGCCAAGGAAGAAACTCCAGACTTTCCACTGTACTCACAAAGTGAATGAGAAGGTGATCAATGGTCTCGACTCAACCCCACATAATGGGCAAGCTGTCTGATGGGATCTGAATTCCCCTTCTCTGTAATAAGTCCCTGGTGGGAATTTTGCTTCGAAGGCAGCACCACATAAAAAAGGCCATTTTCCTAGGGCATGAGAGTGTCCAGGCAGCAGCTGCCACATGTGTAGCTCTTACCCCCTCAGTGAGGCTTCTATACCCGGAGCTTGCTGTATAGCAACCTTTTGAGTGGGGTTTCCAGATGAGTTCATCTTCATTGTGTCTGTTTAAGTATACTTTACTCAGTGTAGCTAGCAAATCTGAGATCTCAAGTCCTTCAGCATCAGTTAAGGTTCTTCTAAAACATAGATCCCAGTTAATATTCTCCAGCTGGCCATTTGGAGCAATATCAGATATGAGGCAATTTTGGTCTCTTGCAACCAGGTATAACCTTGAGTATTTCTCAGCTAAAGATGTGTCTCCAAGCCAAATGTCAGTCCAGAAACGAACCTTGTCACCCTTCCCTGGCTGAAGGGAGATCTTCTGGTTGAAAAAAGGAAAGAATTTTGTTATTCTTTTCCAAATTGGGGAGGACAATCTGGTTCGCACTGGCTTGATCCACCATTGTCTAGGCCTGCTATCAAGGCATTTACAGAGACAATCCCCTTCCATGTCATGTCTCTTGCTGTATTGAGTTTCCATAGCCATTTCATTAAAAGTGCAGCATTTGTTTGTTTGACCTTTCTGATCCCTAAACCACCTTCTTTCCTGGTTGAACAAACCTCCTCCCAATTTATCAAGTGCATTTTTGACTTCTCTGCAGTACCAGACCAAAGGAAATTCCTCAATATTCTTTCAATCACTGCTGCCACTGATGAGGGACAATGAAGGAAAGAGAGGTAGTAAGTTGGAATGCCAATTAAGCAAGACTTAATCAAAGTAAGTCTTCCTGCTTTTGAAAGTAGTCGCCCTTGCCAAGTGCTCAGTCTTCTATTTAATTTCTCAATAACTGGGTCCCAAAGCTGTGTTGAAGTTCTACCAGTGAATAGAGGAAGCCCAAGGTATGTGCTAGGAAGAGATCCCACCCTGCACCCAAGCATGGCTGCCATCTCTTGTAGTGAATTGTTCTCGATGTGGAAGCTCATAATAGAGGATTTTGCCCAGTTGATTTTCATGCCAGAAGCCATCTCAAATATTAATAATAAACATTTCACCACTCTCAATTGTTTAATATCCCCGTTGCAAAAAATAATAGTGTCATCTGCAAACTGAACTAACGGAGTACTAAGAAGTTCTCTATCCACAATAGGTTGCAGCCACCCCTCTTCAATTGCAAGATTAAACAAATATCTAAGGCCCTCTCCGGCAATATTGAAGAGCAAAGGAGAGAGCGGATCTCCTTGTCTTAACCCTCTAGATGGTTGTATGAAGCCATGTGTTCCCCCATTAACAAAAATAGAATATCTAGCAGAAGCAATACAAGTCATGATCCACTTCCTCCATCTCTTACCGAACCCAAGCTGTTGCATCATACATCTTAGATATTCCCAAGACACTCTGTCAAAGGCTTTCTCAAGGTCTAGCTTTAGAATAACCCTTGGTTCCCGGCTTTGTTTACATTTATGAATAACCTCATGGGTACATAATGCTGCATCTAAGATGTTCCTCCCTTTGATAAAGGCGTGTTGCTCGGGGCTAATTATATGTCCCATAATTCTCTGTAATCGGCCAGCAAGCAGTCGAGCAACCACCTTATAAGAACTACTAGCCAAACTAATTGGCCTGAAGTCGGTAACATATTCAACACACTGTTTCTTTGGTACCAATGCAATGAAGGTGGCACCCAAAGCTTTATTTGTCAACCCATTTTGATGGAAGTGCTGCAGGAATTCAATTACATCATTCTTAATAATAGGCCAGCAAGCCCTGAAGAACTCACCATTGAAGCCATCAGGCCCCGGGGCTTTGTCCTTGGGCATGAGTTGACCAGCCGCCTCCATCTCCTCGAGTGTGAAAGGAGATTCAAGGGCAGCTGCACGGTCAGGATTTAGCCAAGGGCAACTGATACCCAAAAGCTTTGGTCTGACAGGGGTATCCTCAGTAAAAATCTTGGTAAAATGAGTGGTGATATTTCTAATAATTTCTGATTTATCAGAGGTGACCGTGCCATCAACATTGAGAGAGCTGATTCGATTGATTCTTCTCCTTCCCGTGGCAATAGCATGAAAATATTTTGTATTCCCATCTCCCTCTTTTAGCCATTTGTGCCTAGCCTTTTGTTTCCACATGATATTCTCCTGTCTCACAATATTATTGAACTCAATTATTGTCGCCATTCTCTCAGTTGTCTCTCTATCATTAAGATCCCTTGTCTCTTCAATGCTATCCAATTCATTTATCCGTTGTGTCAAATTTTCCCTTCTCATCAATTTGGCAGATTTTTGAGTTTTAGACCAGGCTAGCATGTTGTTCTTAAGACTTTTAAGCTTTCTGAAAAGTCTCCTCCTTATGGTTGATGTCTTGAGTGTCTCTCCACCATCTATCAACATAGGTGGTGAAATTTTCATCCTCTAACCACTCATTCTGAAATCTGAAAGGCGTGCCTCCCCAGTTATCAAAAATGGTATCCAACAAGACGGGCCAATGATCTGAAACAGTCTTTCCCAATACTCTACAAGCAGTCTGTGGATAAAGCTCAAGCCAATCGGAATTACAGACGAATCTGTCCAATCTAGAAAGGGTAGGTGGCCTTCTTCTGTTACTCCATGTGAAGCTCTTTCCCGAGGTAGGAAGATCAATAAGATCAGATGCCCCCATGAAATCAACAAATCCTCTCATGGTGGCAGTGATTGAAGTGGCTGGAGGATGCTTCTCATTTCTGGATAGGGTGGCATTAAAATCACCACCTAGTAACCATGGACCTTGATGCTGTCCCACTGCATTTGAGAGATCTTCCCAAAAAACAGCCCTTTGTCTATAGGTGGAAGGCCCATAAATCACACCTGCGAACCATACTTTATTGCTAGAAAGATCTGTTACCTTGACAATTATGTAATAATCACCAATAAGATGATTCTGAACACTAACAAACCGAGGGTCCCAAATACATAGTATACCTCCAGCAGTGCCCATTGCATTCTTGGCACACCATTCCGGCCTATGGAAAGGCACCAGTTCTCTCACTACACTGTCTGTCATTTGCTCTAGCTTGGTTTCTTGCAAAAATAATAATTGGCCTCTATTTTTGCTTATTAGATCCCTTATAGCAATTCTCTTACTTGGACTTCTAACTCCTCGTATATTCCAAGATATGATGATCATTCATAAATTTTTTCCGACTCCCTAGCCACTCTTTTTCCTCTTGTCTTACTTCTGGTTTGTCTTTTTTCACTTTGAGCATCCTCTTTACCTCGGGATCCGTTATTATTCTGGCCCACTTTACTGACAATACTCACCAGAGTTTTGTAATCCTCTTTAGAAACACCTCCCTTCATTTTCTTAATTTGGGAAAGCCAGGAATGTTTATTTGATTTACGTGTCCTTCCTTGGACATCAACGTCATACTCATCCTCTTTGTCCTCTCCCCAATCCTCTTCGATATGAACATCCACTGTTTCAATATTATTCCCCATATAATCTTCTTCACTAGTGGCGCCCTCCTCAATTTGTGCTTGTTCACATAAAGCATTTACTGAATTTGGTGACTGTTTTGATGGGTCATATATTGGTGGGGGTAGAGAATGCGATTTTTTTCGGGAATAGGTAGTGAGAGGTGAGTTAAATCGGATTGGGGTGATAGGGGAGTTCATGGAGGGTGAATGATTTCGGAAATTGTCATTGATGCTGCTTTCTGCCGTATTCTGACCACGCAAGGTAATAGAATTTTGAGGTGGGCTTGGTGGAGAATGTGGAGAGTGGGTAGGAGAAGGGGGGGTAGTTGTAGTGGAGCCGGGAGGTGTATTTGATGGCTTTGAGACTGAGACAGGGCTGTTTATGGGCTGCTGAGCATTTGCCGCTAGGTTAAGAGATGGAATAGGAATAGGGGCAAGCTGAGAAGGGTGGTTGGCAAGAGACTCGGTTTGAAAAGACATTGTTGGGTTCAAAGTTGGCGACTCACCGGAATTTTGGCCCTGGAATAGGGGTGATTGGAGGTCCTTAGCCACACAAAAGCCGCCCCATATGTTGAGCGAGAAGTCAGTTTCCGAATCATGCATGCTCTGATTGACTCCGTCCAAGTTGACTGTGTTGACTCGGCCAAGTTCACCCGAGTCAACTCGGTTCGACTCAATATCAGCTATTTGATGTCTATTAGTGCCCAAATCAGTGCTGTGAGTTTGCCGACCATCAATTTCTTCACCTCGGTCCGAGTTACATTTGGTGAACTCATCTCCTTCAACCTCTGTCTGATTGCCGATTTTGAATGGCGGAATGAAGGTCTCTGGTTTTATGCATATTGCAAAAACCTTTCTCCCCAACTCTAGCTCAGTCCACCTCTCCTCCAAAGGCCACTTATATGGTTTGATCAGAACACGGCCATAAGCCATGTTTCTCCCACTAGTGGTATTCTCGTCGAAGGCAATAATCTCACCCATTTGGCCAGCAAGCAAGCTCAGTGCGTCTGCTCCCCACACTTCTACTGGAACACCTCCAAAGATCTTTATGAGATGGTGTAACAAAAAGAACGGAAAACTTGCGTCAAGAACCTCAAAGAAATCTGAGTTGTCTCTTCGTAGGATATGGCAAAGCATTCTATATTCTCGAATAAGGCACCAATCAAGGCTTTGCAGCCTCCCTTCCCTCATCTGTGGTAGCACAAATTGTTAAACATGCACATATTAAAAAGTCCTACAGGTCTCATATATTTACAAGAAATATACAATATAAAACATAAAGTTAACAACTATTCCAATTTCGTTCATATTATTTGCTGTATAATAGATTTGAACGTTATGCAATATAGAAATCATGCCTTTCCTCCAATGTGTTGTTCTAGCTCAGGAGATGGCAAAAATATTGGTTAGAAATCTCTAGAAAAAATATCTACTGCAAGATAGAAAGTATGTTCATTATATCAATCAGAAAATTCTAATTTAACTGAGCATATTAAGTAAAATAGAAACACCTGATAATTTTTTTTTTGAAAGTTAACCTTACAAAATTTGACACAAATAACCAAAGCAGTAGGTTATTTTTGTTATATTCAAACTTATATCCCATAGAAGTGGTCTTGATTCCGGTTTTTATTTGAAATATTGCCACAAACTTGAATGTCTTAGTCTACACATGCTTTTTCTTTCAAGAGTTTAAGATATATCAAAGCAATACTTTCAGGTACCATAAAAATGTTTTGCAATAAGCTACAACAGTAGCATTCTGCTCCATCAAGCAAGTGAACAACATATTGCCCAACACAGTATAAAATAGGCTAAACAGCCTAAGATCCCCATGTGTTGGGGGCGTGACGAAGCCAGGAGCACCCAATCACACCAACCACAACCGTATATATCTAGGTGGGCTGTTTAATTTGGGTTTCCATCCAGCCCAAACCAAACTCGAACCGTACAACAAGCAGACGGATAAAAAGATAAATGGACCGTAGTGAACCGGACAGAAGGATAGATAACCATTTGAATTTATAGAAGTTTGAATTCGAATGGGATAGGATGCTTGAAATCAGATGAACTTGAATTCAAATTGAAGATAAGATATCATTGAATTTGATTTCTAGATAGGATAGAATTTTATCTTCGTAGGCTTTTTATGTCTTTTTAATACACTAGTTGGATACCTATAAATAGATGTGTATTTCCTCCTTATGTATCATTTGGAATTTGTAGCTCAGAGGAGTCAATCTTTGTTATAATAATAGAATTAGACTTACCCTTATTTCTTAGGTGGTGTTGGGCTGACTAGCTTCAAACGGATTTGAGAGCTAAGTCGCATGCTGCAGAAGATCAAGTTTAGGCCTTAGTCAATCCGGGACGTGACAAATTGGTATCATGGCACGCTGACGTAATGGCAAATAAAGATACGCGAAATCTGAACTCAGAAGTTTTTGTTTTAACTCAATTGTCTCTAGATATGAGAATCTAGGAAATCTCTGCACAAACAAAATGGACCGTGTTCAAGAGATATTTGAGGTCAGACAAGAGAGCTCGGATGGGAGGCCTCTATTGAAACCACAACGAAGATTGAAGTTCCAGATTAGAAGGTCCGGAGATGGAGTAATGCGACGAGGACGTTTGCATTATGGCGGCGGGAGTATGTTAGGGGTGCGACGAAGCCAGGCGCACCCAATCACACCAACCACAACCATACATATCCAAGCAGGTGTTCAATTTGGGTTTCCATCTGACTCAAATTAACCTTGAACCGTACAGCCGGCAGACGGATAAGATGATGAATGGACCATGGTGAACTGGACCAAAGGATGGATAAACATTTGAATTTAAATAGAACTTCGAATTCAAATGGGTTAGGATGTTTAAATTTAAATGGACTTGAATTCAAATTGAAGATAAGATATCATTGGTATTTGATCTCTAGTGAGGATAAGATTTATCTTCTTAGGGTTTTTTTATGTCTTTTTATACACTAGGACACCTATAAATAAGTCGTGTATTTTCTTATTTACCATTTGGATCCTGTAGCTCAAGTGGAGTCAATCTTTGTTGGAATAATAGAATTAAACTTTGCCCCTATTTTGTTGTCATTTTCGTAAGGGTCTTGGGCGGAATTAGGCTGACTAGCTTCAGACGGACTTGAGAGGTAGGCCACGTGCTATTGATAATCGAGTTTGGGCCTTGGTCAATCCGGCGACATGATACCATGGCACTAAATTTGGAGCTATTAGCATCATTTCAGGGAATTTTACATAGCATGAGCTACATGAAACAAGTACGACGCCATCAACGAAACCTGTCATTGAGTAGGCCACCATCGATGTAGGCAAAAGGACTTGGTGACTGTTATAATTATCTTTTTCGAGAGTGAGAAGGCCATCAGCCACCATGGGCAAAGGCAAACAAAGATGGTTTGTTGTACTCTTTTCGTGAGTGAGAGTTGATTTAATTATGGCCGGATATGGGCAGCAAATCACAAGCAAACTTTCAGTTCATACATATGCAGCATATGTATTGCAACCTTTCTTGCATGCATCAGTGACTATCAAAACCTCTGCTTATTTATACCATAATCTACAGAAACAACTATCACCATCTGAGGGCATTGCTAAAAGCACGAGAAAGGGGAAGATGGGAAAAAAAAACAAACTTTGATTGTTAACTGAAAAGCTACCAAATCAATCATGAGGCATGGTCCAAATCAATCATGAGGCATGGTCCAAATCAATCATGAGGCATGGTCCAAATCAATCATGAGGCATGGTCCAAATCAATCATACCGATCTCAGAGTAATTTTAAGACTCATTGGGGATGCCTTCCACATGGACTCAATTGTGGCAACAAGCCACTCATCAGTGCCATTTCTAGCCTCTTGCTCCTGTAACTAATGAAAAGTTTACCCTAACTTAACAAATTTGCTGCCACGTGTAGACAAAAACATCAAAACTGCTAAATATGTGACCAATTTCTTAACTTATAAGAGCAGATAAAATTTCTTCAACTGTTCTTTTAGAGAAACATTTGTCAATGACGTCCATCCTGTAAGAAGCACACACATATACACTGAATTACATTGGAGTTATGGTAACGATAGAAAACATGTTTGTGAATGCAGAACAGATCTACCTCTATATATAGCTTAATACAATCAAAATGGCATCATAACTTTTCTGAGACCACAAGCATGAAGATAGATAGAAAGATTAAGAAACAACCAATTTGCAAACAAAGTACCCCTGACTTCTAACAACACCCCTACACCCACCCACCCAAACTGGAGCTTAGATATCAGCAAGGCCAGCTTGGAGATGAAATAATTAAAATCTTTCTTGCAAAGAGGTTTGGTAAAGTTATCTGCCATCTGTTCTTTATGGGGTAACTACCTTGCCTTGAACAATAGTATCCACCTCAATATGCTTTGTGTAAAGCTGGCTAGGTCGACTCTTATCTAAAGCTGGTAGAATTGTTTTGATTAAAGCATGTCTCATTGGGATTCCCACTTATTTCCTATCCTTCCTACATTGCCCAGCTTCGGTAGTATCAAATATTGAGAAAATTATGAGAAATTTCCTTGGGTCAGGTACCTCTGAAAACTCTAAGATGCATTTAATTAACTAGGAGGAAGTCTGTCAAAGCAAGGAGAAAGGTGGTTTGGGCATAAGAAGGATTAAACATATCAATTCTGCTTTATTGAGTAAGTGGATATAGAAATTGAATTCAGATGAGGATGTGGCCTAGAAAAGAGTTGTTAGGGCCAAATTTGGGAGAGGAAATTTGCATTAGTGGCTTGATGGTAGGGGGGCTAGGGGTTTTTCTCCTAACTGGAGAACAATCATTAAACTCCTTCCCTCTTTCCGCCAAAATATTTTCTTTCATCTTGGTAATGGGAATAAGACACACTTTTGGACTGATTCATGGTTAGGCGACAACCCTTTGGCTGAGAAATACCCCAGGTTATTTCTTCTTGCAAGGGGTCATCAGTGCCTCATATCTGATATTACTCCATCGGGTTAACTCAGTAATCTTAATTGGGAATCCCTACTTAGATGATCATTGAATGATGATGAAGCTATGGACATCTCGCATCTACTGGGGGAGCTCAATAGTGTTTGCCTTAATAGGGAGGATGAGGACAAGTTATTGTGGAGACCTGAGCTGAAGGGTATCTACACAGTAAGATCTACTTATCTTACTTTTGCCAATAGCAATTCGAGCAATCATCCGACGGCCATTATATGGTCTCTATCTTGCCCAAAAAAACAATATTTTTTCAGTTGGTGTGCCACGAGGGGAAGATTGCCCACCAGAGATCTACTTCAGAGGAGAGGAATACATATTACTTCAGATCGGTCTTTTGTGCCAAGTTGTACCTGAGACAGTGAACCATGTTCTGATCCACTGCTCATATAGCTGGAAGGTTTGGATATTGATTCTCAGCTTATTTGGGTCTGAAATTGTTATAACACATGGTTTGATTAGAATTGCATCAATGACAAGCTCATTGGGATTGAAGAATAAAGGAAGGCTCATGTTCAAGTGTTGTGTAGGCTTTATTCCCTGGTTCCTTGGAAAGAAAGGAATAGGAGGATTTTTCATGGGCAAGAACAACATTGGAGACATGTGGCCTATTCTACTCTACACTCTATTGTGGGATGGCTCAAGCTTCAAAGCTATTTTCAGGGGGTTGATGCTAGTACCATTTGGAAGTCATGGGCCGAGCATGCATGTCTTGGCACTTCTAATCGATCAGCAAATCAAGTTTGGCAGCCTCCTCCTTACTCCACTTACAAGCTCAATTTTGATGGATCCTCACTCGGTAATCCAGGCCCTGCTGGCATTGGGGGAATAATTAGAGATTCTTCGGGTGAAGTTATTCTAACTTATTTTGGGCCAATTGGAGTCAATGATTCAAATACCGTTGAAGCACTTAGTCTCTTGCAAGGTCTTAAGTGCTTTGTCGGCTTGTGATTAGGATGCACTCTCAATGTGGAGGGGCATTCCAAGGTGGTTCTCTCTTGGGGTTCCGGCGAGTCAAAACCTCCATGGCGATTTCGCTTCCTTTTTAATGAACTTTGTGCTTACACTACTTTTGTAATTTCGTGGTCTCATGTGTTAAGAAGTGCGAATGGTCGCGCTGATTCTCTTGCTAAGCAAGGGGTGCATCAGCAAAATCTTGTTGTGTCACCCTAAGCTTCTTATGTATCTGCCCGGATTGTGCTCATACTTTGTTATTCTTTCAAAATATCAATGAAAAACAACTTTAAAAAAAAATGATATAAACCTAGCCAGAACACGGTGTGAATAAGGAAAGAAAGGCAAGGACAATTCAACCTTTACCCCATTCTGGCCCGCTGTTTCTTTTTGAATCTAATCATATTTTTGACAGTTTTATAAAACCCAAGTGCTTTAAGGTCATGAAAGAGAAGATAAGTACCGAATTCTCTGTTGCAACACAGAACCTGCCATGTATGGAAAGTCCAGCCCCACTCCCCATAACAATCCCATTAAGAAATGACACCTTCAAGCAAATTCAAAATTCCATTATGTATCCATTTTAAGTTCCAAAATCAAATGCTCTCCAATTATATTATGGTCAAATTTTTTGTAAGTAACAAAAGATACCTGAGGCTTCTTGTATGTGGAAATTATATAATTTAGATTATATTCTTTCCAATAAAATTCCGCACCAACTCTCCATTGACCTGAAGCATGGAAGTAATTGTTTCAAACAAAAGCACTAATTATGACCATATGACATTGTCAAACTTTACAAACCATTTTTTAATTCCTATTAGTGACCAGTAAGATTAGGAGGGTAATTAGCTTCCTCCTACCTTCGTCGACAACTTTAACAAATATATGGACACTGATGGGGCTGATTTCGATAGCTTGCCTTAGGAGATCTTAATTAAATTGTGTTGCACATAGTTGCAGGGAGTTGACCAGGTCGGGTACCTGGGCATATTTTTCGTCGCAGGATGGAGACGAGCCATTGTGCTCTTCTTCAGAGTTTCTGTTAGAATTAAAGGATGTTGCCGACGGGATGGCCAAGAGTCGGCGACGGGACGGCAAAGCGGCGGCGACGGGACGGCGAAACGGCGGCACCCGGACGGCGACAGTGCAGCGATGACGGCGGGAGGAATGAGAGTAAAGGGCGAAAATCAGTGTCGAAACCTAGTTTCGACTAGGGGAAGACGACGAGTCAGACTCGGCATGTTCCTCCGAGTTTGAGCCCGAGTTCTCCTTTGAGTCGACTGGGCTGAAATAAATCTTCCGTGACTCTGTCCCGTCCCGGATTGTGTTGAGCCGACTAGGCCGGACTGACCCAGACTGAACCAGGCCATATAGAAAAAAAAAAGAGTATTTGACCCTGCATAATTATAGTAGACTTTTGATGGCGGAACAGAGAGAGACTCAATCTGACTTGACCCTGTAAGGCAGGGTAAAAAAAACTAAAACAAAATAAAATAAAATAAAATAAAAAGAAAAAAAAAGAGTATCTGACCCTGCATAGACTTTTGATGGCGGAATAGAGAGCGACTTCTGGTTCTGGTTTGGCGAGATCACTCGTGCCTAGGGACACGGAACGACGAGAGCGGGCAGATGGAGAACCCCGAGAGCGGGCAGATGGAGAACCCCGAGTGGGTTCTGCAGGGACACGACCTCGTGAGTCAAGGCTGGCGGAGCTATGACATGACACTACTGCTGGATTGAGAGATGGAAGACGAGGATTTGGATGTAGGAAGACACCGGGAGGAAGGTTGGATGATTGTCAAGAAAAGGAGAGGCAATTTTGTCGGAAGGATTGGTCGACAAAGACTACTAGGCACCTGTCAATTTGGGGCTTCGTTCTTCTCAATGGATCATGTTATTGCAAGAAGAGTCGTTTGACTCCAGGTTGAAACAGGAGAGAAAAATCCTTCATTCGTATTCCTCTTGAGGCTAGTGAGCTCTTTCTGGAACAGATTCGGGGAGTAATGAACTCTAAACAAACCAGATCCGAAGAAATATGGTGGGAGGACTCCCACTTTACCATTTCGACTTTCCGAAGGCGTGATTGGGAATGCAAGCTCGTACACTTTTGAGCTCATAAGGTTTTGGCACAAATTTATCTACAAGAATTCGGCGTTGACAAGAGTTCACCATGGAAATGCCTGTTGGAGGCATTTGAAAAACTATTTCCTTGTCTGCCAAAGGATGTAATTGAGCAAGCAAAAGAAAAATCGTGGATGTTCAGTGGAAATGGGGAAGAACCGATGAACCCATTGGTTGGAAGGAACAAAGAGAAGACGTTCCAGCAAGTAATGGAGGAGAAATGGCAGAGCAAAAAACTATTTCTGCAGAACAGTATCATTGCAAACCTCGACAAATGTGAGGAGCTAGAGGAATGGATTAAAAAGCGATGGAACTTCTCCTTCTCGCCGAAAGTATCGTTTTTGGGAGGGGAATGGCTTGTGATGGGTGGAGACGAGGACACTTGCCGAGACCTTCTGCAATGGAACCATACTGATTCGGTTCCTTGTTGGGAGGTTCGGAAATGGGAGCCAGCCATGGAATCAGGTCCAGTATCAATTTGCATCCAAATTTGGGAGATTCCCCCTGAACTATGGGAGATGGAGACATTAGAAATGCTTGCCAATGTTTTCGAAACACTTCTGGAGGTTGAAGATGAGTCCTTGACTGGTAGGAATATGTCCTACGTACGAATGAAAATCCGACCTCGAAGCTGGCCTAATAAAGAGCAATGGACAGATTTGGTTATGGATGGGAAGTACTTTGCGATTCTCCTAAAACCAAAGGAGTTCCTTCCACGATTTAGAGTTGTGTGCAGTAGGCAAAAGGACGAAGGTGACGAGCCCCGAGAGTCAGATACTCAACTCAACATGGTGCTGGAGAGAGTCAACTCGGTAGCTCGAACCGGTCGAGTCGACTCAATTACTCGAACTGGCCGAGTCGACTCGGCAATTCGAACTGACCGTGTTAACTCAGTTACTCGTCTAGCCACTGATCGTGCCGCTTCAGCATCACTTGGCCCGTGGGTTGCTACTGATGAGCAGCCAATTCATGCACCTCTCCCCACTATTGAATTTGCTGTCGACCGAATCACTGGACCAGCCACTGAAATTCAAGAGGTACGCCCAGAAAAATGTACTGAATCATTGGCTCAGCAATACTCTCCTATGCCCATAAACCTTGTTATACCTCCAACCAGAAATTGTCTCCCACCGTATGCAGCCACTTCCCAAAATCAGTCCTCATCGGTCCCAATTTTAAACCAGCTCTCGAACAATTAGGCCACCCCTCTGACCAGTATACATGACAATTTCTCTTTTCCCACCCACCGAAGCCCGCAGAAAATCTCCCCCATCCCCATCACCCTTTTGAGCATCCCCCTTACTGTCTATTCAAAGAGAAAAACACCTCCTTCACCTAATTAACCATTGGTCCAGGCTGACTCACCTAATTTTGTAAATGCTCATTGCATCAAGGACATGAATATAGTGATACCTGAATCTGTTGAAGTGAATCAACATCGAAGGGATGGGAACCAAGTGGAAGATGGAAACCAGATTAAAGGTGATAGAAAATAGGCTAGAAATGGTGGGAGTGATGATGTGCAGCAAGTCGAAAATGGGGAAAATAATGGGAGAGATGACCTCACATACTCTTCCTGGCTGGAGCATATACAGAAGTTCAAAAGTAAGATGAGCAAAGATGAATATGAGAGGAAACAAAAGATTGGAGCAAAGTATGATGATAAGATGAAAGAATACCAAGTTCTTCAAGTGGAGAGAAGAGTGACACGAGGATGCCTCAATAGCCTCAATGCCTCATCATCCAATCCACTTCTTGCAGCTACCCACTAGGGGCAACGTCACTGATGAGACAGTTCTGATTTCTAACTAGGAGGAACAATCTTGGATATTTTTCAGCTAGGGTGGTCTCGCCCATCCATTTATCCGCCCAGAAACGGGTTTTATTACCAATACCTGGTTGAATAAACACATGCTAAGCAAAGAAGGGCAGCAACATAATGATTTTCTTCCAAGCTGAAGAAAGTCTTCCAACCACCAATTTCTCGGTCCACTGTCTAGTGTCATTGTAACTAATTTCCTCCAAGTAACCTCACCATGTACATTTAATTTCCAGAGCCACTTAACCAGCAATGCTTCGTTCATATGTCTTATCTTCCTGACTCCAAGTCCCCCATCCTCTTTGGCCTGACAAACATCGTCCCAACTGATGAGATGCATTTTTGACCTTTCAGAAGAACCCGACCAAAGGAAGTTTCTCATGGTTTTCTCCATTCTGTTCGCCACTGATATAGGGCAATGCAAAAATGATAGGTAGTACGTGGGTATTCTTAATAGGCAGGATTTAATTAGAGTGAGCCTACCCGCTTTTGTGAGCATCTTCCCTTGCCAAGTCTTCAATCTGAGATTCAGCTTTTCAATGACCGGATCCCATAAGTTCTTTTTTGCCCTACCCGTGAAGAGTGGCAGACCTAGGTAGGTTGATGGCAGAGATCCAATTTTACACCCTAACAATTGTGCCATGTCATTCATCACTTCATTATCAATAGAGAAACCATATATAGCTGACTTGGACCAGTTAATTTTCAATCCTGAAGCCAATTCAAATAACATCAAAATGCATTTTATTACCCTTAGCTGATCCATAGTACGTTTGCAGAAGAGAATGGTGTCATCGGCAAAATATACTAGCGATGCTTGGAGACAATTTCTATCAATAACAGGTTCAATCCATCCCTTATCAATTGCCATATTCAACATGTATCTCAGCCCCTCCCCTGCTATGTTAAAGAGCATGGGGGATAGGGGGTTACCCTGCCGTAGTCCTCTAGTGGGTTTAATATATCAATGAGCTCCACCATTGATTAGAACGGAGTATCTTGCTGAAGATATGCACGACATTATCCATTTTCTCCATTGACATCCAAATCCCAATTGTTTCATCATTGACTCCAAGTACTTCCAAGAGACTTTATCAAAAGCCTTCTCGAAGTCTAACTTTAATACAACTCTTGGTTCCTCTGACTATTGACAAACTTGAAGGATTTCATGTACATTCATTTCTGCATCCAGTATGACTCTTCCCTTGATGAACGCATGTTGTTCAGCTCTTATAATATGTCCCATCACTTTTTGTAATCTTTCTGCCAATAGCCTTGTTATAATTTTGTAAGTGTTAGAAGCCACGCTGATAGACCTGAAGTCAGTCACATTTTCAACACAATGCTTCTTTGGTATGAGGGCAATGAAAGTGGCTCCAAGGGCAATGCTAGTAAGGCCATGCTGGTAGAAATGCTGAAGTTGATGAACTACATCAGATTGTATGATAGACCAACAGTTGTTGAAGAATTCCCCATTGTATCCATCCGGCCCCGGGGCTTTGTCCTTTGGGAGGCATTTGCCCGCATGTTCAATTTCTTCCATGGTGAAGGTTGCTCAAGACTAGCAGCACAGTCTGGAGTGAGCCAATTGCAATTAATTCCCGCCAATGGTGGTCGGTTGAAGGTATCCTCTGCAAACAAACTAGAAAAATGATTTAGGATACAATTTACAATAGTGTCTTTTTCAGAGATGATTTCTCCGTTGACAACAAGGGAGGAGATTCTGTTTGTCCTTCTTCTCTGGGATGCCATAGCATGGAAAAACCGGGTATTACCATCTCCCTCTAGTAGCCACTTGTATATCTTGCTCTTTGCTTCCAAAGAATGGCTTCTTTTCGAAGCAAGCTATTGAACTCCACAACTGTTTTTTTTTTTTTTGAAAGTTGGTATTTTATTTCATTCCTGGATGCCCAATTGGGCACCAAAATCAGAAACAATGGCCATAGGCCTTACAATATGAAATCAGTAAACATTACAATAAGAGACTCTTCCGTAACCCCTCGTTTTGCTAATATGTCAGCCCTCCCGTTTGCAGTCCTAAACACGTGACCAGGATGTAACAATTGTTGCAAGGTCATGAATTTCATTCATGACAGATCTTAATCTCCAAGGTGGCTTGAGATCCTTCTTACACCATTGGATAATAAGCATGGAATCACCTTCAACATGTAAGGGTCCAGTAAGTTGGGCATTTATGAAACATTTTAAACCTTGTAAGAGGCTCATTGCCTCAGCCGTGTTGGAATCTGCAATACCAATAGGGGCAGCATATGATAGAATAATTTCACCATGGTGGTTTCTAATGAGACCACCCACACCTGCCGGTCCTGGGTTACCAAAAGAGGAGCCATCGAAATTCAGTTTATATGAAGAGATCGGTGGCGGCAACCGTAATTGCATTTTGGTCTGTTTTCCACTACCATCCCGAGAATAGTCAGCCCATGAGTTCCATATAGTATTGCAGTCCAAACCTTTGAAAGGTTTCTGTAATTTGAACCATCCAATAACATGATAAATAATTACGTTGCAAATGTCCCTCCATCCTTTAGACTTATTTGAGAAGATACGGCTATTCTTTCCTTCCATATGACCCAAGGAATAAAGCCAAAGCAGGTCTTTAGCATCAATATCCCTTTCTTTGATAGGCCCAAAGAATGAGTCATATCCAGGAGCCCACGGAAACTTTGAGGCATAATCATATCGATGTCAAATTTACCAAGAAAGAAGAGCCAAATATTCCAGCTATAGTGACAATGGATAAGCAAATGACTTGCAACTTCCTCTTGTATTACACAAGGGACACAAATTAGAAGTGAGCTGCATTCCCTTCTACATAACAAGGCACGTAGGCAACCTGTCCCATAAAAGCACCAAGCGAAAAACAATTGCTTTCTTGGGCAAGAGAGTTTCCAAGCATCACATGAATGATGAGGACGATGTCCTTGACCCGTGAGACATGAATAGCTAGAGCTAGTAGTATATTCCCCAATAGGATTGGGTTTCCATATCAATTCATCATTCTGGTCCCTTCTTAAGTATAACCTGAACAACTCTTCTTGTAAGGCAACAATCTCAATGGCCTCAACATCAGTTAAGTTTCTGCACAGGTGGGTAGTCCAATTGATATCCTTCAGTTGACCCCTAGGAACCAATTCAGAAATAACACAAGTTTGATCCCTAGCCGAAAGATAAATTCTAGAGTATCTGTCAGCTAGAGGTGCATCCCCCAACCAATATTCAGTCCAGAAAAAAGTCTTATCCCCCTTTCCAGGTTGTACATTAATATTCTGACGAAAAAAAGGGAGGAGCTTGATTATTCTCCTCCAAATGGGGGAGTCTCTGGGTTCTCTCGGCCTCAAGCCACCAACATCTATTCCTATTGCCCAGAGCTAGGGTAACAAGACTCTTCCAAGCTAAAGTATCAGCTTCATTCAATTTCCAAATCCATTTAATCAACAATGCCTCATTCATCTCCTTGATTCTTCTAATGCCCAACCCTCCATCAGCTTTAGATTGGCTAATGTCATCCCAGTTTAGGAGATGCAATTTTGATCTTTTCGATGATCCTGACCACAAGAAATTCCTCATAATCCTTTCCATACGCTTTGCTACAGAAAGAGGGCATTGCATAAATGAGAGGAAGTAGGTTGGGATGCCCAATAAGCATGATTTTATCAATGTGAGTCTGCCAGCTTTAGTGAGGAATTTTCCTTGCCATGTAGTCAATCTGTTATTAAGCTTCTCAATGACTGTGTCCCATAGATTCTTTGGGGCCTTTTGTATAAAGAAGGGAAGCCCGAGGTAAGTGGTTGGGAGTGCTCCAACTTGACATCCAAGAGTGCTGGCCAATTCATTTATTCTGTTGTCATCCATTGCAAAGCCAAAGATTGCAGACTTACTCCAGTTTATTCTCAAACCTGAGGCCAATTCAAAAATTGTCAACAACCATTTGATAATCCTTATTTGTTTCTTGGTGCCTTTACAAAATAGAATTGTGTCATCCGCAAACTGAACAAGGGGGGCACGAAGATGTTCCCTGTCAATGATGGGTTCAAGCCATCCTTCATCCATAGCCCAATGTAGTAGGCTTCTCAACCCTTCTCCAGCAATATTAAACAGCATTGGTGACAACGGGTCCCCCTGTCTAAGACCTCTTGAAGGCTTAATAAAGCCATGGGCCCCTCCATTTATCATGATAGAATACCGAGCAGATGATACACAAGACATAATCCATTTAACCCATCTACGTCCAAAACCTAGCTGCACCATCATAAACTTCAGATAACTCCAAGAGACTCAATCAAATGCTTTTTCAAAATCAAGCTTTAGTACAACTCGTGGTTCAGTGGCTTGCTGTCATAGGTGAATGACTTCGTGAGTGTTCATCGCTGCATCCAGAATAACTCTACCTTTTATAAAAGCATGTTGTTCAGGACTAATAACTGTCCCCATTGCTGTTTGCAACCATGCTGCCTGAATTCTAGCAATGATTTTATAAGAACCACTAGCTAGGCTTATAGGCCGAAAGTCTTTAACATGCTCGACACACTGTCACTTAGGGATCAAGGAAATAAAAGTAGCACCAAGGGCAGAAAAGGTCAGAGCATGTTGGTAAAAATGAGTAAGAAGGCTTCCCACATCCTCTCGAATAATAGGCGCCATAAAGAATTGAAGAACTCACCATTGCAGCCATCAGGGACAGGGGCTTTATTTTTAGGCATTCCTTGTCCAGCAGCATCAATTTCTTCTTGTGAAAAGGGCCTCTCAAGTGCTTCAGCAAAATCTACTGATAACCTCTTATAAGGAATGCCCTTCAAGAGTGGTCGAGAAGGGGATTCCTCGGTAAAGAGGTTAGTGAAGTAGGATACGATGCTGCTGATATTTACTTCTTTATCATCAGAGATCACACCATCAATTGACAGGGATGAGATTCTGTTCACCCTCCTTCTAAGAGAAGCTATAGCATGGAAGAACTTGGTATTACCATCACCATCAAGTAGCCACATATGTCTAGCTTTTTGCTACCATTTCATAGCCTCTATTCTCAGAATATTATTGACTTCTATTACAGCCGATGTGGCCAATTCATCTTCATTTAGAGATCTTGACTCTTCTAGTAGGTCTAGAGAATGAATTTGTGCATTCAACTCCTCTCTTCTGGCCCTCTGCTCCACCTTGTGAGTTTTGGACCACACTTGTAAATTCTGCTTTAATGCTTTCAGCTTTCTAAATAAGACTCCCCCAGTTGTTCCCATATCAGTCATATTATGCCACCAATTCTCAACTTTATGGTAAAAATCATCAAGCTCTAGCCACTGGTTTTCGAAGCGAAAGGGAATTCCACCCCAATTAACTGAACATGTATCGAGGAGAATCGGCCAGTGATCAGAGACCGTTTTATCTAGAACTTTACCGCATGTATCAAGGTACATGTCCAGCCAATCCGATGTGCATAAGAATCTATCCAATCTTGATAGTATAGGCCTGCTTCTTCCATTAGTCCACGTGAAAGATCTTCCGGATACTGGAAGGTCAATAAGCTCCATGGAACCAATGAAATCAATGAAAGCTCTCATAGTAGATGTGTAGGACCTGGCGATAGGAAATCTTTCACTCCTTAATTTGGTTGCATTAAAGTCACCCCCCAATATCCAAGGGTTCCTCCAATGATCAATCAAAGCTATAAGTTCCTCCCAAAAGTTATTCCTGCCCACATAGGTACTTGGGCCATATACACTACCAATACACCAGATTTTGCTAGTAGAGAGGTCCATGAGTTTAAAGCAACACAGTAGTCCCCCTGATTAATGTTCTGAACATCAATGTGGTCAGAATCCCAGATAGTCAATATACCGCCAACAGAACCCGTGGCATTTACTGCTTTCCAACTTGGGCTTTTGAAAGGAACAAGGCTCCGGATCAAGTAATCTGATATTTCCTCTAACTTCGTTTCTTGTAGCAAGATCACCTTAGCTTTATTTCGAATAATAGTACTTATGATTACAGTGCTCTTATTTGGACTGCGCACTCCTCTGACATTCCATGAAAGAATTATCATTTCCTATTTTTCTGCGCCCCAATAACTCCTCTGCCCCTCCCTCTAGTCCGTCTTCTTTCAATTCGAGGAACAGGTTCATTTGGGGGATTTTTTCCAGCTTCATCCAGCTTAGCAAAAATAATCAGTGCTTCCTCAAACTCCTTTGGTGGTATTACCCTTTTTTCCTCATGAGTTGAGCAACCCATGATTCCGAAGCTGCCCCATCTGCCTGGCCAACTCCATACAAAATATCATTATCAACAATCGTAGGTGCCTCTACTTCTCTCTGTTCTACCTCCATTTCTTCATCATTAGCCGGAGAATTTGGATTACAAATAGCATTGAGTGTGGAGATGGGCCAGTAATCAGCGGCTAATGTTGTTGAGGAGAAATGCATCTGGAATAAGTAGTGGGAGGAGTGCTGATATGGTGAATGTGCACTGGTGAAATATGCGCCTGATGGAGAGATGAGAGCAAGAAATTATCCTGCACACTTGTATGTTGGGCAGGTGAAACAATTTGCAATCCAGGAAGATTTTTCTGAGGTGAGGAGACAGGTAAAGAGGAGTGAGGTACTTCCTGAGTTGGGATGGCTGATAGCACAATAGGCGGGTTAAGGCTTGCTATGGGGGCTTCCGAGTTCTGCTGAGCAGTGCAAGTCCTCGCCAATTCAAGTGACTGAGTTTCAGCATGGTCAAGCTGGCCGGTGCATGCCTGGTTAGGGGGACAGTGAGTTGGAGTGCCTTCCAGAATTCAAGTGAGGGGGAAACTTCTCTCTCTGAGTTGACCCGGCCAAGAGGCGAGTTGACTCGGTCCGAGATGACTCGGTCCGAATTGATTCGGCCCGAGTTGATTCGGTCCGAGTTGATTCGGCCCGAGTTGATTTGGCCCGAGTTGATTTGGTCCGTGTTGATGCGGTCCGAGTTGGCTCGGTCCGAGTTGATTGGGACCGAGTTGGCTCGGTCCAAGTTGAATCAGACCGAGTTGCCTCGACCAGTTGGTGACTCATCGTCTTCCTCACGCCGCTGTTTGCAGACAAGGCTGCAGGGAGGCGTAAAATCTTCAGGTCGTAATAATATGGCGAAGAAGTCATCCCCGATTTTGAAGTCATTCCATTGCTCTGCAACCGGCCATCGAAGAGGCCTGACTCGAATTCTGGCATATAAAGGTTCCTCTCTTCTGCCGAATCTTCATCGAGCTCCAAGACTGTTCCCACATGGCTTGCGAACAGCTTCAAGGTTTCCGTATCCCAGATTTCCGGTGGAATGCGCCAAATTTGAAACCAGACGGATAATGGCCCAGTTGCTTTAGATGATTTCCATTTCCTCGCTTCCCAGCATGGAATCTCCTCGGCGTGGCTCCAGAGAAGGATTTGGGCTTGAGTTTCTTCTTCTGCAACTGAGATTAACCAATCTCCCTGTCCCAAATACGAAACTTGAGGGGTGTACGGAAGTCCCCAACGAGTTTCAATCCACTTTCCTAGATCAACAGCTCTTTGAGTGTCCCAATCAATGTTTACGACTAAGCTTTTTTCCAACAATTGGGTTTTGCGAGCCCATTTTTCTTCAAATCGACTATGTGAGGCATCGAATCCGTGTTCCTCTCTTGCCTCTCCACTGCAAATGTCCTTCCAGCTTCGATCGAGATGGGTAAGGGGTGCCCTTGGTGGAGATTGTTCCTTTTGAGCTGTCGGGAATAACTTCTGTAAGGTGCCGGTGATGGAACTCTAGATAGGAGCTCCATCGTCTCCAATTTCTGGAAAGTAAATCCGAGCAAGAAACTTCGTTGCTCAGAAATGTACAAGCTTGCACTCCCTTGTGCGTCGTTTGAAAACAGAAATCAGAAATTGAGAGCTCTCCCACCAAACTTCCTTTGAGACAGTCCTTTGCGCTTCAAGGACAGACTGCAGTTGCGAGAGATAAAGCTCGCCTGCCTCCATGGGAACCCGAATGAAAGCTTGCTTCTCTCCCATCTCCAGCAAAAAGCAGAAAGCTTTTTGCCCAACATCGTGCTCCAGTTTGAGCACCGAGTTCCCAAATCGCCACGAGCCAAGAGTTTTGGCTCGTCCTCCTACTCTCTTGCTTCACCGTTCGACCTTCCTCCATTCGTCGCCATTGACAGCTTCGCGCAAAAGCACTGGTCCTTCGTTACCGTCAGAGAGGGCTTCTCGTCTCCGAGGATCCTGGCCGGAAAATCGTCTTCCATCGCCGCCGGAAGAGACGGGCTCCTTTCGCTGTCGGTCGTCGCGTTCGCCCTCGTGTTCGCCCTCGCTCAGCATCTCACTCCTTCCCATTGAACTCCACAACTGTTGAGAGTCTTTCAGTACACTCAGTACTATCTAAGGCTCTAGTCTCTTCAAGCATGTCAAGTGTGTCAATCCGATCACTCAATTCAACTTTTCTGGCCATTTGAACAACCTTTTTATATTTTCCCCAAACTTGCAATTTACTTTTTCAGCAATTTTTGCTTTCTGAAAAGTCACCCCCCCATTGGGCCATTGTCTTCTATATCAGTCCACCAATTCTCAACTTGAGGTAGGAAGTCCTCACCCTCAAGCCACTGGTTTTCTAATCTGGAAGGCACTCCTCCCCAATTTTCAGAATTCGTATCCAGGCGAATGGGCCAGTGATCTGAAACTATTTTTCCTAGGACTTTACAGCTCACATTTGGGTATAATTGCAGTCATTCATCATTACAAATAAATCTGCCAAGCCTACACATAGTTGGCCTGGTTCTCCCATTGCTCCACGTAAAAGTCTTCCCCGAGGATGGAAGATCAATAAGTTCTAAGGAGTCAAGGAGATCCACAAAACTCCTCATTGTCCCACTTTTATACAAAAACAAAAAAAATCGAGATTTATGCTTATCACATCAACAACAGTCGGGTCCCAAACCACCAGTATGCCTCCTGCAGTGCCTTCAGCATTCAAAGCTTTCCACTTAGGTTGCCTGAATGGAATAAACTCTTTCACAAGAAAATCAGTCATATCAGCCAATTTAGTTTCTTGAAGCACAACTATTTGTGCTTTACTCCTGCATAGTAAACTTCTAATAACAGTCCTTTTATTTGGACTTCTTACTCCCCGAACATTCCAGGACAGCACAATCATTTTTTACCCTTGGTTGGGTCAGCCACTCCTTTGCCTTTGCCTCGGGTCACCCTTCTCTCAACCTGTGGTACTTGAGATTCTTTTGCCTTATCATCATACTTTGCTCCAATTTTCTGTATCATCTCATACTCCTCCTTGTTCAACTTAGTTCTGAATTTCTCAATGTGATCAAGCCAGGATGCAAGGTCATCATTCCCCATATTTTCATCTTGTTCCTCCTCACAATTTATCTGATTTACCTCAGCTGATATTGCTAGCCTTTCTTCCCTATTTTGGATATGGTTAGCATTAACCGACTCCACTTTTTCAATATTATTCCCCATATAATCTTCTTCACTAGTGGCACCCTCCTCAATTTGTGCTTGTTTACATAAAGCATTTACTGGATTTGGCGACTGTTTTGATGGGTCATATATTGGTGGGGGTAGAGAGTGCAATTTTTTCCGGGAATAAGTAGTGAGAGGTGAGTTAAATCGGATTGGGGTGATAGGGGAGTTCATGGAGGGTGAATGATTTCGGAAATTGTCATTGATGCTGCTTTCTGGTGTATTCTGACCACGCAAGGTAATAGGATTTTGAGGTGGGCTTGGTGGAGAATGTGGAGAGTGGATAGGAGAAGGGGGGATAGTTGTAGTGGAGCCGGGAGGTGTTTTTGATGGCTTTGAGACAGAGACAGGGCTGTTTATGGGCTGCTAAGCATTTGCCACTAGGTTAGGAGATGGAATAGGAATAGGGGCAAGCTGAGAAGGGTGGTTGGCAAGAGACTCGGTTTGAAAAGACACTGTTGGGGTCAAAGTTGGCGACTCACCAGAATTTTGGCCCTGGAATAGAGGTGATTGGAGGTCCTCAGCCACGCAAAAGCCGCCCCATATGTTGAGCGAGAAGTCAGTTTCGAATCATGCATCCTCTGATTGACTCGGTTCGAGTTGATTGTATTAACTCGGCCAAGTTCACCCGAGTCAACTCGGTTCGACTCGATATCAGCTATTTGATGTCTATTAGTGCCCAAATCAATGCTGTGAGTTTGCTGACCATCAATTTCTTCACCTCGGTCCAAGTTACATTTGGCAAACTCATCGCCTTCAACCTCTGTCTGACTGCCAATTTTGAATGGCGGAATGAAGGTCTCTGGTCTTATGCAAATTACAAAAACCTTTCTCCCCAACTCTAGCTCAGTTTACCTCTCCTCCAAAGGTCATTTATATAGTTTGATCAGAACACGGCCATAAGCCATGTTTCGCCCACTAGTGGTATTCTCGTCGAAAGCAATAATCTCACCCATTTGGCCAGCAAGCAAGCTTAGTGCGTCTGCTCCCCACACTTCTACTGGAACACCCCAAATCTGCACCCAATTTGTCGCTGGTCCAGTTTCGATAGTTTCCTCCCAAGGCCTAGTGTCCCAGCTAGGTAGTTCTTCCGAATGGTCCCATAGAAGCAATTTCCCTTTGGATTCGGCATCTTTAGCCTTAATTAGCCAATCACCTTGCCCTATATATGAAGCAGTTGGCACAAAGTCGAGGGACCATCTATGTTGGATCCAATATTCAAGTTTTAGTGCATTTTCTATGCTCCAATCTGTCTTAATCACCACTCCAAATTCAATATCTTTTTGTCTCGATTCCCATTTTCGAGCAAGTCGCCGCATCTTGTCTTGCGCAAATGATCTTTCTCCTCCCTTATTTATAATCTTCTCCCAGCTTTGTTCTTCTCTGATAATCAATTGTATGGGTGCAACAATTTCTTCCGTGTGTTGTTCTCTTCTTAGAATTAAATCCTCAAGGGATTTTTGCAGGATAGCCCAGGGTGAAACATCATTCAACCCCTTTTGTGAGAGATATAGACGAGCTAGGATTTTCTGATCCCTAAAATGGACAATCTTGCATTCCCATGTGGTTCGCTTGAGGACAGATATGGTGAAAAGCGAATCTTCCCACCATATTTCACGGGAGAAGTAGGTATTTGATCCTAGGACCTTCTTCAACTGACTTAGGAAACTGTCAATGATCTCCAGAGGTATCCGGATAAAAGCCCTCTTCTCTCCAGTCTCAACTTTCGCACATACCCAACGACGAGCTACGTCTTCTTCAACGGAGAATGAGGAACTACCAAACTCACATTGCCCCAAACTTCTCATAGTATACAGTTTTCCTCCCTGCTGGCGTCTCCTTTTTTCCACAGTTTGCCATTTGCCTTCATTATCATTTCCTCCTCTTCCACCCTTCATCATCAATCCTTTAAAGCCAGAAATCACAAGCCACTTTTTCTTTTTTTTTTTTTTGCTAAGTTGGGTCGGTTTGGTTGAAGTCGGGCCGGGCCTTTTTTTTTTGGGTCCGATTGAGGTCGAACCGGTAGTACTTGGGTTGGGTCGGTCCGGTCTGAGACGGGCTAACTTACAGATTTCGAGTCAGCTCATCGTGACTCGGCAAGGAAGAACGAGTCAACTCATCGTGACTCGTTTTCTTCCCTGCTTTGCCTAGGGTTTTCATCGAGTGTTCTTCCTTCTGCCTGGAAATTTCCAGCGAGCCGCAACCTTCAGACGAGCTCTTCTCCACAGTCCGCACCTTTTCCTCAGTCCGCACTTCTTCATCTCTTCATCTTCTCTTTCACTTTTCGATTCTCCCTTTCTGTTCTCTCTTTGCTCTCGCGCTCAGACTTTGGTGTATACCTTGGCCGAGAGAGAGTGACTGTGGCCACAATGGGATCTTCGCCATACACCTGAATGGCTGCCTTAGCAGTAATGAGGTAATCAATGGGAAGCCAATACACCTTCAAAACGAGAAGTCTGGTTTCTTGGGAATCCACTTCAGCAACAATACCCAAAGGAGAATGGTTGTATATTGAAAGGAATTATCTTTGTCCTCCTCATACCTGGAGGTACTGTTATTTCAAGGGAGAACACCAAAAAACCTCTGGAAAAAGGTATAGAGAAATGTCGGAATTCCAAACTATTTCCTCTCTGTGAACCTGAGCACAGCTCAGTGGTAACACAGAGGGTTGTGTGACGGGGGAGGTCTAGAGTTCGAGTCTCTTGGAGTAAGAAATATTGGAGTATGTAGATTGGATTGAAAAAAAAAAGACTATTTCCTCTCCTTGCTTCCTTTTCATACAAGCATTGCCAAGAAACTGAAAAGTAATACAAAGAAGTTCTTATGGGTGCAAGAAATGGTGGAAGCATGACAAGTGTCTCTGCAAAGTTTCCTCTTTAACTGAATGATAAAAACAAACTCTAGAGGGTGCCCATCATGTGATCGCTGCAAATACAAGGTCTCACCAGGAGCTTAACCGAATTCTCACTAGATGGTGGACCGGAGATTAATGTCTTTTCGTCAGCAGTTTCATCTCTCGTTGATGTATTAACTACAAATGTTGGTGTTTATTGCATCTGTATGGAAGAGGCTGACATGTCAAACAGAAAAACTTGGTATATGGGGGCCATTTATGGTCCGAGCACCTATGCAAAGAGCTAATTTTTGGGAAGAGCTTGGAAGCATGGTGAGTCATTGGCATGGTCCTTGGCTATTGGGGAGGGGGGTGCGGAGGGAGGGGTGTGGAGGAGGGTGCTTAAAGCTTGGAATGAAAAATTTCCACCTGCCACATCTGTCACGAGTACAATGAGGAGCTTTGTGGATTTTCTTGGATTCTTGGACCTTATTGATCTTCCCTCCTGGGAAGACCTACAGGTGGAGTAATAAGAGGGCTAATCCAACCTTGTCTAGGTTGGATAGATTTATCTGTAATGAAGAATGGATTCAATTATACCCGAATGTGACTTGCAAAGTGTTGGGGAAAACAGTTTCGAATCACTGGCCTATCCATCTAGACACGAACTTTGAAAATTGGGGGGTGTACCTTTCAGGTTTGAGAATCAATGGCTTGAAGATGATGATTTCTATCCCCGTATCGAAAATTGGTAGGCTGAGATTGAGGACAATGGGCCATTGGGAGGGAGACTATTTAGGAAACTAAAATTATTGAACAACAAATGGCAAGCTTGGGCCAAAATCAGCAAGGCTGACCAAATTGCTAGGAAGATTGAGTTGAGCAATCGGATTGATACACTAGACCTGTTTGAAGAGTAGAGATTTATAGGATGATGAGAATGCTAAAAGACTTTCAGTAATTGTGCAATTTAATAGCTTGATTCGTAAAGAGGCCATTCTATGGATGGAGGGAGATGGCAACACCCGTTTTTTCCATGCTATGGCATCCCAGAGAAGAAGAACAAACAGAATTTCCTCTGTCTCAGTCAATGGGGAAATCACCTCTGAGAAACCTACTATTATAAACTGCATTTTAACTCACTTTTCTAGTTTGTTTGCAGAGGATATTCACAATCGACCACTATTGTTGGGGATCAATTGTAACTGGCTAACCCCTGAACGTGCTGCCACTCTTGAACAACCTTTTACTATAGAGGAAATTGAGAATGCTGGAAAAAGCCTTCCTAAGGACAAAGCCCCGGGACCGGATGGATACAATGCAGAGTTCTTTAATACATGTTGGTCTATCATTCAGAATGATGTGAACAATCAACTTCAGCATTTCTACCGACATGGACTTACTAGCACAGCACTCGGTGCTATCTTCATTGCCCTTATCCCCAAAAAGCACTGTGTTAAAACTGTTAATGATTTCAGGCCTATCAGTTTAGCAAGCAGCACCTACAAGATCATTGCAAGATTATTGGCTTCAAGATTAGACAAGGTGATCCCCTATCTCCCATGCTCTTTAACATAGCAGGAGAGGGACTAAGGTACATGTTGAAAATGGCAATTGATGAGGGATGGATTGACCCAGTAATTGATAGGGATTGTCTTCAAGCAGCACTAGTTCAATTTGCTGACGATGCAATTCTCTTCTGCAAGGGCAATGCTGGTCAAATAAGAGTTATAAAATGTATTCTGATGTTGTTTGAATTAGCTTCTGGACTGAAAATCAATTGGTCCAAATCAGCTATCTATGGTTTCTCAGTAGAAAGTGAGAAAATGAATGACATGACTGCAATGTCGCGGTGCAAGATTGGCTCTTGACCTGCAACCTACCTTGGCTTACCCCTCTTTACTGGTAAAGCAACTAAGAGCTTATGGGATCCGATCATTCAAAATCTGAATTTGAGATTGAATACATGACAAGGGAAGCTACTTACGAAAGCAGGCAGGCTTACTTTAATCAAAACTTGCAGACTTGGCATACCCACATATTTTTTATCCTTCTTACATTGCCCTACATCAGTGGTAAACAGTATTGAGAACCTGATGAGAAATTTCCTTTGGTCGAGATCTTCAGAAAGATCAAAGATGCACCTCATATGTTGGGAGGATGTATGTTTGGCAAAGGAGGATGGAGGACTTGGAATTAGGAGAATAAGGCACATGAATGAAGCACTCCTAATTAAATGGCTCTGGAAATTGAATACAAGCAGTGGGGCTACTTGGAGAAGTTTAATTGTAAAAGCACTTGACAATAGGCTGAGGGATTGGTGGTTTGGTGACATAAGGCAATGGAGGCTCTCCTCGATTTGGAAGAAAATCGTTAAGTTGTTGCCTTTTTTTTGTTCAGCATACTTTCATTCATCTTGGAATTGGTGATAGAACACTTTTTTGGACTGATAAATGGACTGGTAAGGACACTCTTGCTGAGAAGTATCCAAGAATATTCATAGTAGCAAGGGATCAAAACTGCTTTATTAGGGACATCGCCCCTAGGGGACAGCTGAGAGAAGTAGATTGGACACCATTGCTTCGAAGAAATCCAACTGATGAGGAATCTATTGAGATAGCTTCATTACTTGATGAGTTAAATATGACATTCCTAAAGAGAGACCAGATGGATGAATTATTATGGAGGCCTCATCCCTTGGGGCATTACTCAGTTAACACAGCTTACTCTTGCTTAACTGATCGTGGACAACACCTCCATCAGGCGCAAAAGCTTGGACACTTTCCTGCCCTAGGAAACAAGCTTTTTTTTGTGTGGTGCTGCTTAAGAGGAAGATTGCCCACAAGGGATACACTATTAAGGAGAGGAATTCCGATCCAGGATGCTGCATGCCCTTTATGTAACTCTGAAAATGAATCTCTTACTCACCTGTTATTGCATTGCACATATAGCTGGAAGGTATGGACATTTTTCATAGATAAATTTGGACGAAACTTCCCCATTCCTCAAGATCTTAGCAGCATTATTGCTCTTATTGGATCTCCTGGCCTTGGAGGCAAAGGACTATTCATGATTAGTTGTTGTTTGGGCTACATTCCCTGGTTGTTGTGGAAAGAAAGAAACAACAAAATTTTTTAGAACAAAAAAACTTCCTAGCCTGACTTATACCAACGCATTATTCACCAAATTGTATGTTGGTTGAAAGTGCAGAAATATTTCAAGAACATGGAGGGAGGAGCAATCTGGAATTCTTGGTCCCCATATGCTTTTGAAAAGGTGGGGAAGGTTCACAAAATTATTGCTTGGGTCCCTCCACCCAGGTATGCTTATAAGCTGAATTTTGATGGGTCGTCATTTGGAAACTTAGGGCTGGCAGGTGTGGGCAGACTGATCCGTAACTCTTTTGGAGACATATTGTTCACTTATTCATGCCCGATTGGCACCACTAATTCCACAATTGCTAAAACGAAAAGTTTGCTTCACGGCCTCAAATACTTCCCCAAGTTCATTATTGTTGGGCCGTTACATGTTGAGGGTGACTCACATGTTCTAATCCAATGGTGCAAAAAGGACCTCAAGCCCCCTTGGAGGCTTCTTCCCATCATTGATGAAATTAGAGATTTTGCATCTATTGTCACTAGTAGGAGTCATGTAGTACATAGTGCAAATGGTAAAGCGGATGAATTAGCAAAAAAAAGGAGCTCATGAGCAACATGCTATTGTATGGACCCCTACCTAGCTGTAATCCTATTATGTACTTCTTTGGCCTAATTGGGCTATAATGAATAAAATCACAACTTTCAAAAAAAAATTCCTATTAGTGACCAACAAGTTTTGGCATTCTCCAACTAAGAGACATAATTTGAAGGACCGAGAGAAAAAACAAGTTATCACCTCTTAAACACTGCATTCAACTCATTTATTCAAAAAAATGTAATACAAATTATAAAATTTTACCCTCAGTACAAACACGGGCCACAGCAACAACATCACCACCAGCACAGAATGCTCTTCCTTTACCCTAGAATGATGCAACGAACATGTTTTACGTAAAACTTACATAAAAACAAGAATGAATAAGAACATAAAAATGCATGCTTCCACAAAAAGTAAAAATAAAATCAACTCCATAATACCTTCATAATCACCAACTTAACATTTGGGTCATCTTCATAAGCGATGAGAAGATTCAATAACTTTTCTATCTGAAAACACAAAGAGAAGCAGAAATGTCAGAAAATAGTGTAGAACAAAATGCAGGACCTCGATGTTAAAACTGTTACTCAACCTTATCTGTATTGTAACTACACGATTCTCAAATCCTGATGTATAACTAGTCTACCGGGACTCACCAGACTCCTGTAACAGCTGGTCATTAGTTCTACTTTTACTTATTTAAGTGTAACTCTATGTATAAATACCGATGGCAAACAGTCAATAAAATCATCTCAGTTTACCAATTCTTACATGGTATCAGATGTCTAGGTCCCGACTTCACTTTTTGTGGCTTCCTTCTCCTTATTTCCACTCAAGATGTCGACCTCTTCCACTGTTCTCCCTGCCGTTGCCGAGATCGAACACCTGCCAATTCCTACCGTGAAGAATATCTCTCAAGAAATTTCCATGAAGTTGACGCCAGATAACTTTCTGATTTGGCGTGTTCAAATTCTACCTGTTTTGTAGAGCCACAACCTTCTCGGACTCCTTGACGGCACTCTCTCTCAAGCACAAGCCCCGCCTGAAGATCTCGTCAAGTGGAAGCGACTAGATCAAATGGTGTTGGGCTGGTTGCTCCAGTGTATTTCTGATTTTATTCTCCCTCGACTCGTTGATGTCAGTACGACCTTTGCTGGTTGGACTGTTTTGGAAGAAGTCTATGGCATGGTTACTCGTTCGAGGATTCAACAATTGAAGACCGAACTACATACACTGCAGCGTGGCAGCAAGTCTGTTCAAGAATATTTGATCCACGTGAAATCTCTCGCCCTCGCTCTTGCCTGTGCGGGGAAACCGTTGATGACGATGATTTAATCCTTTGTACAGTCAGAGGACTCGGTTCTGAATTCGATCCTGTCCTTCCAGGGATTGACTCACAGACAACTCCATTCAGTTTTGTCTCCGCACTCTTGTTGGATCATGATATGCGCCATCATGCAACTCACCCACCTGCTGCTCTTATTACCAACTCCACTCCTACTGTCCAAAATTCAGAGAACTCATGGCCCCCTCCTGCTGCTCCCCGTGGCCGCGGTTCGCCATGTCGGCCTCCAGCCAACTGAGAAAGTCATGGCCGTCGCCGCGCTGCTCCCTCGTCGTCTACTACATCCAACGACACTAATGGTTCTTCCGTGGTCTGCTACCGATGCGGACATCCCTATCATAAGGCGAACAGTTGTTGGGCACCTCAAACAGCACTACCTCCTTCCACTGCTCTCACAGCAACTTCTCCTTCAATTTCTCCTACGGATGATTGGTTTCTCAACAGTGGCGCTTCTCATAGCCTAAGCTCAGATCCTGTTGGTGTGTTTGGTAATACCCCATATTTGGATTCTGACTCAATATTGGTTGGCAATGGTCGACCCCTACCGATTTCTCATACTGGGCATACTCCCGTTCCTTTATCCTCTGGTATAACTGCAACCAGTCCAACTCTGTTGGTTCCCCAAATATCTAACAATTGGTTTGTTTTATTTACACCAAATTCTTATCTTATTCGTGATTTACAAACCAGCAAGATTCTGCATCAAGAGCCCAGTAAGGGAGGACTTTATCCTCTTTCCCTCCCGTCCAAAGTCTGTTTTTCTGCGAATAAAACAAACTCAGCATTATGGCACAGTAGTCTGGGTCACCCGTCTGCCTCAACACTTCGTTCGTTGTCTTTAACACTGCAATTCCGTCTTCCTTCCTCTTCACCGCCTTGCATAGACAGTTAGTTGGGAAAAAACCGTCGATTGCCATTTCAGCTCAGTCCCATCAAAACCACTAAGCCCTAGGATATGCTGCATTGTCATGTCTGGGGACCGGCTCCAATTACTTCTGTAACCGGTTTTCGCGTTTATCTCCATATTGTTGATGATTTTCCCAGATTTTCTAGTTTTTTCCCATGAAACGAAAATCAGAAGTATTTACTGTTTTTCAAGAATTTCTCCCTCTCATTGAAAACTCTTGCTCAAATAAAATTCATTGTATTTAGTCTAATGGTGGTGGTGAGTTCATTGGTGAAAATTTAAAATCCCTTTTTCGCACAAAAGGCATTAGTCGTCGTCTTTTTTGTCCTGGGACACCTGAGCAAAATGGAATTGCAAAAAGAAAACGCAGACATGTGGTTACAAACTTCTGGTTTCCTTGCCCAATTACTCGTCGATCCACCACTAGTTATGCAGTTTTCTAGGGCAGCAATCTCGTTTCATGGGTTTCTCAAAAACAGAAGATTGTGGCCCGTTCTAGCTGTGAAGCTGAATACAAGTAGCCTCACTCAGTACATAAATTCTGTGGACTCTACATCTCTTACGTTTTCTTCATATTCGCTGCCCTCTAAACCACTACTTCACTGTGACAATGTAAGCACAATATTCCTTGCAACCAATCCGGTGGTTCAATGCCGCAAGAAACATATTGAGCTGGACATCCACTTCATTCGAGAAAAACTTGCAGCCGGGACATTTCAACTTAGACAAATCTCCAGCTCTGATCAACCAGCAGATATCTTCACAAAACAGCTATACCGACCACGTTTTGAACATTTACGCTCTAAGCTCAATGTGGTGTTACCCCCTCGAGCTTGTCGGGGGTGTTAAAATTGCTACTCAACCTTATCTGTATTGTAACTACATGATTCTCAAATCCTGATGTATCTCTAGTCTACCGGGACTCACCAGACTCCCTTAATAGCTGGTCATTAGTTCAAATTTTACTCCTCAATTAAGTGTAACTCTATGTATAAATACCGATGGCAAACAGTCAATAAAATCATCTCAATTTACCAATTCTTACACTCGATACGTATTATCCAGACAAACTTCACGAATTTTCACCTAACAACCCAAATACATAAGCACAGAGCATTAGAAATTTAAACGAGTAGAAACGACATATAAAGCATCAAATGATTACTTCAAACGAATACAAAAAGTACAAGTACGAGAATTCAGCAAGGCAGATGAAGCAGGGCGAGGCATCACTAATTTACTTTTATTTCACCAAATAAAAATATGACGTCAAAGATAAAGGAAGCCTGACGAACTCCACGTACCATCTGAAATGATGCAGCGTTCAATTGTCGTGGCCGGTTTAGTGTCAATATTCTTGCATAGGACTTCTCCTCCACCAATACCTGGCAAGCTACCTAAACGAAATGAGTCGTGTTCCAGAAGGAAAAATCCTGTTCTTCAGTTCTAATTTTATCGCGCCAAGTCCGATTCAAATCAAGAGAAGGAAATAAGAGAGACCAGTTCCGATTTGATGTAAGATAAAGCAGGAACGAAGAGACAACAAAATTCGGCGGTACCTGATCTTCGGCGTCACTGGAAAGTTGACTAGAAGCCATGGTAAGATATGGAGGAACGCGATAAGATATAGAAATTGCGAGGGAGACCAATTTCAATTGGGAATAGGGATGGAACCTCACCGAGGAAAGGAGGACGGATTGGCACTTTTATAAAGCTTACCGCCACCTGCCTTGTCAGGTGTTAATTCTCTAAGATTCCAAACCCATTAGGCCAATGGATCATTCCACGACGGTTTTAGAGAGCGTATCTGATCACGGGTTTGTAGCCATGACCACTCCATTTATTAGGGATGTAAATGGTATCGGATTACTTGTTTTACCGTCCGACTGTTTATTAAATAGAACAAAAATAAAATAAAAAATTAATTTCTGTTTACTATTTTATTTACCGTTTACGAAACAGGTATACTCTTTGAAACCTTTTTCATCCGATTACCCTTTAAATAAGGGTAATATGGTAAATTTATGTGCCCTACTTATCCTATAGAATAAATTTTCAATTTTCCAGATACATAACCCTAATATCTTTCTAAATAGTATTTTATTACCTATAGTAAAAATTAGTTAACGAGTTTGAAAATTGAGAGAATCTTAAATAGTTTTACTCTTTTTGTAATTATTAGAAGTCAATTTCTATTGACTCGTAGTCTCATATATCATAATCACGAGGATAATGGTATGTGTATGGTGGATGTATGTATTACGGATACTTCCAATCATGTAGATGTCATAGCTAGCATTTACGTCATTGTGTCTAGGGTTTAGAATTTAAGGTATAGCGTTTAGGGTTTAGGCTTGAATAGGGTTTAGGGTTTGAAAATAATGTTTGTCGAACTGGACTATGACATAGATACCAGCTATGACATCCACGTCACAAGAAGTACTCGACCTTCGTACTTTAAAAGTACGCACAGCATTAATCTAATTATAATTAGGAAATAGAACCAAGAAAATCATAGCAAGTTCACACATGTATGTATATTCATCATGCTATGCCTATGTAGATTCCAACATATTATGTAACTGTAGGGGTCAATTTCTAGTGAATTTAGTTAGTCACTATCTTATTGTCTTTAATGAAAAATAATAATAATAATAATAATAATAAATTCTAAAGATGAATTAGACTACACCAAATAATTTTTAAAGATAACATGCCTAATGTATATTAATCATACTATATTTTTAGATAATGTATCTTGTACATTCACTCTAGCTATTCCAATTTGCATATCTTTATAGCCTAAGCAAATTAGATTTCCATGTGTCTTATTAGATATTACATTTTGGAATTTGGATAAAGTGCATTAAATTTAATTGTATAAAATATATTTTATTAAACTGTCCATAATAAAAATTGCACTAAGTGGTAACTTTTTTATTTCCCTACCATAATTCACTTTCCATTCCTAATTCCCGAGAACGCCGACTTCCCAAATTTTCGTCTTCTTCAACAATGGAAGAACGATGTTTTCAGAAAAGTACTTCTCCTCTCCCTCCCTCAATTCCTCTCTCTCCCTCCCTCAATTCCTCTCTCTCCCTCCCTCAATTCCTCTCCCTCCCTCCCTCAACTCCTCTCCCTCCCTCCCTCAATTCCTCAATTCCTCTCTCTCTCTCTCTCTCTCTCTCTCTCTCTCTCTCTCTCTCTCTCTCTCTCTCTCTCTCTCTCTCTCTCTCTCTCTCTCTCTCTCCGTCAAGTTTCTCACGTTTGGAAAAAAGATTTGGGCGAGAATCATTCGACCGAGGTTTTTTTCAAGCCCAAATTCATATTTTCCCTCAGTGGAAGAGCTGTTAGGAGCACTTTGTGATCACCCGAAAGAGTGGGTGCAGGCAGCAGATGGGACATACTTACATTTTAAGAGGTCCAGGCTCTAGACAAGAGCCAAGGCATTGTTTTACTTCATTAGCACCCGCCTACTTCTGCCGTCGCACACCTCCAAAGTTACTATTGATCTGGCATAGTTATTGTATGCAATTTCGAAAGGAGTGCCAATCGACATCAGAAGAATGATCGAAATGGAGATAGTGCGATATGGCAAGGCTAAAAGGACTGGACTCTACTTCCCCTCTTATATCACAGAGCTGCGTTGGGCAGCTCAAGTGCCCTACCCATTAGGAGCCCCACTGTCTGAAGCGGGGAAATCAAAACAGTGGGAGTTCATCGATCAGCTACGACACCAGGATGATATGAGGCACCCTCATCCACAACTGCCTCCATAGAGTCCACCACAGCTATCCTATGCTAAGAATTTGGACCAGGTGCAGCACCAGGCCAAAAACCTTACACGGGGTGTTAGACATAACATCGAGTATGTCACAGGGGTACATGGTTAGTTTGCACCGCAGGGGACCTCTCATCTGAGAGGATTTCCCATATATCACACATCGGAGCTGGAGCCTGAGCAGCAGAAGAAGACAAAGAGTGATACGAGTGACAGTGACTTGTAGATAGATCATTGTATATGAATTGGAACGTTTTCTTTATATGATGATTGTGAAATTTAGTGAACTGAAATAAAAACAAGTAAGATAACTATAGAAAATATGAGTACGAAAGAAAACTAGAACTAATCTGAGAGAACTCAAAAGAGGCGACTCAAGTAGGAAGAGGAAGAAAAAAGGAATTGTATTCATGATATTGTTATTGTGTACATTGTAAATCCTCTAAATATTTATAGACTTTACATGAAGTACCAGACTCATAAATAACTCTAATTCTAGTCTAACTTGAAGTGTAATTCTAATCATATTACAGCTGTAGAAGACTGTTTAATTCCACCACTGAGATCCAATTAGGACACTTAAAGCTAGATCAAACTCCATCCTACATCCACTAGGCTTCAACTCATGTGGGCTTGGGACCATGTTTCTCAATACGCCCCCTCAAGCCAAAGTAGAGATAATAAGTTGGAGGCGAGATAAATCAAAGCAGAAGGCTTGCATATTCAAACTTTGGTCTTCATGTGATTACTTCCCTTTACTGCTTCTTGCATTGACTTCTTCACATTATTCCCTTCACTAACAGGTTTCCATAGGCACTGACTTTCAGCAGTGCAAATCGTCCTCAAAGGAAATATTTCAACCTCATAATAAGACACGCTCCAGTCCCTTCATCCACAGATGAAATCTTTCAGCCTCATATACCATGAAGGGTACCACACTGAAACCAAATAGTTACTGAATAACGTGTCTTCCATACTCCCCTCTACCCGCAAGGGTAGTGTCTCAAAAGTATGTTAAGAACGAAGTAACCTCCTGCATGTCGTAAATAAACACTATGCAGATACTGAATCAGTTGATGAAGTAATATGACCCAAATATTTTCATCAATCACTCTGTATTTTCTTGTTGCTAGGAAGAAAGGAGAGCAAAGCATCTCCAAGATACTTTCTCGGAATTGAGAGCTGCACAAGAAAACTGTTCTGTGGGGTGGGCCGAGCAAAGTGAGAGTGTAGCTGCTTCAGAAACAGAGTTCAATCCCAGTGATTAGAGCTGAACGAAGAGTATAGGTCAGCAGAAAGGCAGAGAGAATAAACACCATTAGTTGCAATTGATAAGAAGACTCCACAAAAGATGTGGTCTAGTACTCCTGTTAACAATTTTTATTTTAAATTTTTTTTGTTGCCCTGCATATGCTCATATGATCAATGAAAATTTTGATCCCAGATCTGTTAAGTGTGTTATCTGGTTATAAACCAGTTGTTAAAGGATGTAACTTCTGGTGTCCTGAGACCAAGAAAATGACAATTAGCTGAGATGTTATTTTTGATGAAATTTCTTTGTTGAATATTTTGCCACCTAAATATGCTTGTGGTTAAATTTTGCAAAAGTCTAGCACACAGGTGAAGTTTGAGCTTTCAGAGCTTGTTATCGTGTTAACATGCAGTCTAGTTATGATATACAGAAAGATATTTCTCCTGCACATTCATGTTCACTATCACGTTCTGTTGCTATGGACAGGCCTAGAGGGAAATCAAACCTCCTCGAAGGCATGCAGAGGGATACTTGGTTGGTAATGCATTAAATGTACCTGAAGGTATTCAGTGAAGGGAAGAACCTTCCAGCTATTCAGATGCAATGAGTTGTGACAATTCTAGCAAGTAGAAGGTTGCTAAGAAAGAAGAGGTGGAGTCTCTTCATAAATATGACAGTTGGGAGTTGGTGAAACTACCTAAGGGTAAGAAAATCATCCGATGCATATGGGTGTTTAAGAGAAAAGATTGGACAACAGGAGTTAAACAACATTTTTGCATGGTGAACTTGAGAGAAAATTTTATATGCAACCGCCAAAAGGTTCTATAGTGTCAGGAAAAGAGAACTATATTTATTTGTTAAAAAGTTCACTTTATGGCTTAAAACAGTCTCCTAAACAATGGTACAAGACGTTTGATTTATTTATGATATCTGAAAGTTTCAGAGATGCAATCATAGCAGTTGTCAATTTTAGAAAGTGTGACGATGGGCCATTTATTTACTTACTTTTGAATGTTGATGACATGTTAATAGAAGCAAAAGATAAGAGAGAGATAAGAAAGATAAAGCTCAATTGAGTGAAGAATTAGAGATGAAACATTTGGGAACAATGAAGAAAATTCTTGGAAGGGAGATTCTCAGAGATAGATATGCTGGAAAGTTATACCTAAGTAAAAGAGGTACATAGAGAAAGTACTCCGAAGATTTAATATGTAAAATGCAAAACCTGTGAGTACTCCTATACCAGCTCATTTGAGACTCTCATCTGCTTATCACCTCAATAACATGAAGAGGTTGATTACCTGTCTCGTATTCCATATTCTAGGGTAGTGGGTTCTCTTATTATACTATGGTTAGCTCACGATCAGATTTTTAATACATTGTAAAGTGCAGTTAGTATATTCATGGTGAACCTTGGTAAAGAACATTGGAAGGTAGTCCAGTGGATTTTGAAGTACTTGTGTAGTTCTTCTAATGCTAGTTTATTGTTTGGCAAGAATAGAGATGGAATTAATGGGTATGTTGATTCTGATTTTGCTGAATATCTTGATAAGAGAACACTTATAGGATATGTTTTTACTTTTGGGGCTTGTGCAATCAGTCGGAATGCTACTATATAGACTATAGTTGCATTGTTAACTATAGATGTTGAGTACATGGCTATTACAGAGGCTTGTAAAGAAGCTATTTGGTTGTAGGGTTTTTTTTGTGAACTTTGCGACGACTTGCGGGTCACAACAATATTTTGTGACAGCCAAAGTGCATTATCTCTTTGTGCGTGAAGTTTTTGCTTGTGGTGATATTAGTGTGAGTAAAATAAGTACTCATGATAATCAGCTGAAACTGAGGCACTTCCAGTTGTAAAAACTAAGCATTATTTGGACTTGGCTGATTCATTGTTTGGAAGAGGATGATTGGTTTTGTTGAACATTGGTGTGCTTATTCAATCCTATGCATCATATATCGTGTCAAGGTGAATCTTTTCTTCGCCCTGAATTATAAGTCTTAAAGATATCCTTTTTGTTTCGTTTACTTGTTATCAATTCAAACCTTTCCTGTGGATTACTCTCGTATTACTTTCCTTCTCTGTTATTTAGATGTTTGATATGGTAATCACAAGAAAATCTTACTGCAGCTTGACATTTTCACAGTCTGTTATTGATTGCCGGGATTGCAAGGACTACATCCCACGTACTTATTATATTCTTTGGCCAACTTTCTTTTCTCAAATTCATATGCTTCTATCATTTTTTGAGACTCTTACTTTTCTTGTTTTACATAATATCCGTGGACAATCTTTCTGGGGTCTAGTTTTGGTATTCATTAGTCACCACAAACTTTCTTGTAGCACCCATTTTTGGCCCTTATTGGCACCCATTTATGGGGAAGTGACACTGCTGACGGTAGGGTTGTGTGCAAGCTGGTTGCATGTGAGTAGTAAATTCTCTGACTTGAATGTTTAAGTCATTTTGATGCAAAAAGAAGTTTCTATTTCATAGTTTTGGTTTTAAATGCAGGAAGGTGATTGCTAATATGTTAACATTCAGCTCATTAATGCTGCAGGTGTTTCTCTATGGCATAGCGTGGTCCTTCAATCCTTTGACAGCAGAACCTTTGTCTCTTCATTGGCAAGTACTTGGCATCTAGAGTGTTACTTGCTACGACGCGTGCACTTGCGCACGAGCATAATGTTATAAGTGCCATATAAGCCCAACCATTATGCCTAACCAAAACGAAGTACATTGCAATTTGGTGGTTCTTGGAAAGGAAGAAAAAAAAAGACAGTTTTTCCAGTCAATGGGTGTACAAGTCAAAGATGACGTAAATAGGTAGGCTCTATGCTATGCATTGTAGTATCATTGGGAGGGATGGCCATTATGCATAGACCTGCACTCATGGCCGGAACCAATCTCCCTCTTCGTCTGCAAGTACTGAAACACAATGAGATGGGGAAAATGTTTTGGAACAAGATAGATTTTTAGTGAACTGATTCACAAAAATATGATGGGAAACTTTGAGATTAATAGAACAAACTGCAATGTGAGAATAGAGGTGACAAAAATTGTTCCTCCACCAAGAACAGAGGTGGTAGAACAATCATCAAGAGTAACAAGCCTCTAAGTAGTAAGTGGACACAAGGATGAAAATAGTGAAGAGTTACCTGATATGTGACTGGTTACCCAAGAATGAATAATCCACTGGAGATAAGAAACCTAACGTTAAAAAATAAAAATACCTGGAGAAGTAATAGAGGTCATCAATGAGGAAGTAGATGACACAATAGGAGAGAGAGGAGAGGAGCCTGATTGACCACGGCGAGGAAGCATGGCAATTCTAGATAAAAAGTGTTTCCTTGCTGCCACCAGATCTTGAATATCAGTCACTGAATTAGTTTTTGTCTCCTTTTACCCCATTACCTATACCTTTACCTTTGTTGTCTTTACGTTTGGGGAAGGAATTGTTGCTATTAAAAGTGGTTGTACTCTCAAGTGCAGAATTATTCTATGAGGAATCCAGTTAGGGGAAAATATGTTGTGTTTTATACCATATTTTATAATGGGTTGAGATCATACTCACACAGTTTTGATGTTCATTTGAAGGTTCAGATGCCAAAATTAAGAAAACACCAACTGGAGAAGGAAGGAGCTCAACCATGCATTTCTGAGCTAAAAATGCCCCATTTTGGTGAAATGCAGAAGTCGGCGCCACATGGAGTCAGAATGGAAGCCATGCCGCCAAGCAGATGAGCAACATTGTGGGTGATGTCACATGGTGCCTGAGTCGAAATCATAGCATCAGAGTGTCAATTGTAGAATAAAAGTCGCTGATGTCACATTGCTCGAGGATTGAAGCTGCTGCGTCGCATGTACGGTTACGAGGACTGCAAGGTGTGCAAGCTTTAATGGAAGGGAGAAACACTCCTGAGGAGCAAAGGAAGGAAGACGGAGAGGATTGGAAGAAGAAAGAAAGCTTTTCTACCTCTTTTATCTCTGTATTTCTACCTATTCAGTGTTTCATTAGTTACTATGCCTTGTATTGATTCGGATCGGGAATTTTCTATAATCCTTATTATGTCTAGCTAAGCACCCTTAGGGGGTTTGTGTTCTAATGTTATATTTGGTAAGGATTCATGTAATTTTGGTTCTTATTAACTTAATTCATCTTTAATTTAGTGGGTTTGACATTATGGGATGTGTTGTATGCGATGGGATCGACGACCTCATCATATAAATCTGATATCCTCGTTTAGATTGAAAGGGTATGCGAGGATAGACACCCTTCAACCTGCGTGTGATAGCCAAATCAGCAGTTAAGGTGGCAGTGGCAAGTGAGGGGTGCGTCGGTGGACTTTGAGAGAAGCGTCCGGACACATGTGGTCGGGTTGGCTGAGCTATTGGCCTTTGATTTACACTATTTACATCGGAAGACACATAGGGCTAAGGAGGGACACATGGTTGTAGCACCTCGAGAGAAGGTTACAGGTACTGAATTCCAGGTCCCCTAACGAGCTATAGGAATTACACACCAAACTGAATTTTCATGAATCCCCCATTTTTCACATGAATGCACGTACCCCCAACTCCAATTCTTCGAGCTTCAATCGAATGAGCGTGTATCACTTTAGGTAGACTCCGTAGTTAGTAAGTTTAATATCTTTTTGTAGTTTATACAATTTAGATACTTATGACAATCCTTGTTAATTTCGGTGGTTAGATATAGTTTTAGAGTATTCATTTGTTACTAAGTACTACTAGTCCCTATTGGATCGATCTGAAGCTCGTCCAGTATATTACATGGTTACCTGCGAATATTTATAGACTCGTTTGTGCCCAACCAAGTTTTTGGTACCGTTGCCGGGGATTAGTTTTCACTATTTGCATTGGGCTCTATTTATTATAATTTAATTAACATAATTGCATGCTTAGTGTAGCTTAATTTAGCTAGTTTGCTTGTTAATTTAGTTAGCTTGTTAGCTTGTTAGCTAGTGTAATTGTGTTTATGTGTTTTTTATTGTGTTGTGTGATTTTTGTGTTGTTGTGTTTGAAGTTAAATTTTTTATATTTGTTTCTGGAAGTGTGTTCGAGAGCTGAATTTCCACTCTCTTCTGTTGTATGCAAGAAAGTTGAGGCCTTTCCTTGCTTCTCTGCGATCCTGAAATTGAAAGAATAGTAAAGGCTAATCTAAGGCAGCAAAGATTATCAAGAAGAGATGACGATATGGCTGAAGAAGATCTATGAAGTTTGAGAGAGTTTGTTGTACCTCAAACTGGAGGTACACACTCACGCATAGGATCCGAATTATCCATATGATCCAAGCAGGCAATTATCCAAATGATCCAAGCTGGCAATTATCCAAATGATCCTAGCTGGCAATTATCCAAATGATCCAAGTCTCTGTCCAATTTATTGGACTGCCAAATGGTGATCCGAATTCACATCTAGCAGATTTCATGGTTATTTGTGATACTTTCAAGCACAATGGTGTTTCATAAGATGCAATAAGATTGAGATTGTTTCCATTCTTGCTGAGGGATAAGGCAAAACACCGGTTAAACTTATTGCCTTCAGGTTCTATTACCACGTGGATAGACCTTGAACAAAAACTTTTGGCTAAGTACTTCCCACCAGCTAAGACGGTAAAGTTATAGAATGAAATCAATCTTTTCTCTCAGTTTGATTAGGAATCTTTGTATGAGGCTTGGGATCGGTTTAAAAATTTGCTAAGTGCCCTTACCGTTTTATCCAAAATGGTCACAAGTACATACCTTTACAGCAGGCTACAAAATCAAACTAGAACCGTCATTGATGCAGTGGCGGTTGGAGCACATTTGAATAAATACATTGAGAAGGCATACGACCTATTGGAAAACATGGCTGCCAATAGCTTCCAATGGAACACGGAATGGCCAAGGAGCATGCCTGAGAAATTTCATGGCCCAAGAAATCAAGTAGGAGTCCACGAATTAGATACTAAAACAGCAATCAGAATTCAGATGGATCCCTTGAAAAAGAAACTAGCATCTCTAGAAGGTAAGCCTGCACAGAGTCCATTCGTGCGGTGGTGCTGGACACAGAGTTGAGGTATGCACATCCACTATGGAAAGTGTGCAATATGCTCAAAAAAAAAAAAAACAATCCATACTCCAAGTATAATATTCTTGGTAGGAGAAACCATCCAAACTTTGGATGGAGAAAAGAACAAGGGTGCACATCAGCACCAACTCAAGGAAACAATCAATTTTTTAGTCAGTAAGGAAGGTTTATGAACCAGCCACAAGCTGAAAAATCAAATTCCGACCATGAGTTGCTGCTTAAGTTGGTGTAAAGCCAAGCCAAGATACCTCCCATACGGATATGAAAAACCAAATGGGACAATATGGCAAAGCCATATAGGAAAGGCTGAAAGGATCTCTCCTCAGTGATACGGTGGAGAATCCAAAGAAAGAAGATAAGGACAAAGTGGAGTGCTGCAACGCAGTGTTGGCTAAGGAAACTTTAGCACAACGGACGATAAAAAAGTGAATCAAGGGTTCACTCCGGAAGAAGAAAATGGGTATGATTTCTTCTCCCTTGAAAGAGCCAATCTCCCTCTTACTAAGAAGTAAATGAGATAAAATAGTCTCATACATCTTCCTTTCAATGGGTAGAGATGGATGACACTGAATAATATGAGGTAGAAAGAAAAGAGGAAGACTTGGGCAATGAGTCCAAACCAACACCAACGTGGAGACTGGAGGAAGAACTCCCGTAAAAGGTAAGTCTGAAAGAGCCAAACCAGATTTCTCCCTTACTGGAATTGAGAAATGATGATTACTTGAATTGGTCAAGTGAAGAAGAATTGGGGAAAAGGAAGGTTTGGCCACCACCTACTGTTGAAGAAGAATGCGAAGAGATGGAGGAGTTTAAACCTCCAAAACCACATGAAGTTTCAATATCCCTGTTTGTGAGCAACCTGAGAACACTTCTGAATGGAAGGTATATAGAGATGAAGGAAGCCGCAATTGGAAAAAAAAGCATCCTCCCAGGGTGAAAGATCCAGGGAGCTTCGCAATACCATGCACTATAGAAGACACTATATGATCTAGGGGATAGTGTCAACATTATGGCCTTTAGAATATTCAAGAGGTTGGGTCTAAGTGAACCTCCCCCCTCAGATTTAAAGATCATGTCAGCTGATAGAACCATCAGCTATCCAAGGGGAATTTTGGAGAACATGTTGGTAAAGGTAAATGGGTTTATCTTTCCAGCTGAATTTTTGGTGATTTATTTGGAAAAAAGGACAAAAATGTCTCTCATTATTAGCTACTAATCAAACAACTATTGATGTAGAGGAAGAAAACATCACCATTAGTTCAGTGAATGGAGAAGAAGTATCCTCTATATGCCTAAATCCATGAAGAAGAACAAAAGGGAAAGTCAAAGGGTGAAACACCATTTGGAATTGGTAAGGGTGGCTCTCAAGTTTAGGCCTCCGAAAAGAGGCTTAGATCCCTGTGCCTTAAAGCGCAATTCGCCCTATGAAGAGAAAAGGTGGTTGAAAATCAATGAGTGGTGTAAAACCACTGAAGAAGTTGGAATAAGCTCTGACATATACTTAGTTAAACGTGGGAAACTCAGGGAGGAGAAGCTCAGATAGCTAAGATGGTCGGTGGAAGAGGAGTTAAGTACCCCACCAAGAATGAAGAAGAAAGAGCCTTCACCCCCCAAAAATCTGTTCTACCCAGCTGAACAGGTCAATGAGAAGAGTGTGAATAAAAAGGGAAATTTTGTGAGTTACAATTTCCCTTCCTACTCAATTTTGAATCCAGGATAGGTTGAAGGAGATTCTGGAAAGTCTTACCAAAGACTTTAAAAATTGATCTTTCTTGGGAGGTAACCCATGTTTTGTGCATAGAAAATTTTGAGATAGAGTACGGCTAAACTTTCTTTAGTTAGGAAAGACTCACTTCTGGGAGCTGCATGTCTTAATTGTAGATCTCAACTTGTAAGAAGCAGGAGTGAATCGAATTTTAATAGTTGGCATGAATTGAGCAATTCCATGCCTTCACCGTGAACTTGACATTAGAATTTTGGGTGTTTGAATGCTTGATTGGTGAAGTGTGCAATTGTTCGATGGTTTCCTAGATTTTTTAAGTTGCTTTTGAAGATTGAATAAAGTATCCTTCAAGGGACCAAGCCATGAAGTCAATTCTCATTGGTAGTGCAAATGTGCATCTCGGAAAGGGCGATGCCACGGCTTGAATTTGGTAGCACACGGCGTGAGTGTGACGCCACGTGGTGGTTTCTGGTGCCACACGGCTTCAACACGACACCACGAGCAGTTTAAGTGAATCCGCACGGCACCAAGCTATGAAAAGAAGTTTTAAGTTATTTAGCTCCGCGCGAAATGGTTCGATGCCGCATAGCATCAAAAGACTTGGGTGACAGTTATAAAACCCTCATCCTGTTAGATGCAACAGAGCATCATATCGAACCGAGAGCGTCAAGAGAGAGGCTGCGAAACTCTACCTCCCAAAATAGAAGAAAAATCATTTTCTTGACCAATTTGGAGCGAAAACTTCACAATTTCTCTATGGATTCACCAAGACTTGACTTCTCTGGAGTCTATTGTTGTTTTTTCCTCAAGATTTTCATGCTTTGAAAGGAAATTTCGCGAAAATCAGTTCGGCTAAGGTCTTCATCAAGCTCGAACTCGTCTTTTGAGGTTGGTGTTCTTGTTCTTTTCATCCTTTATCTATTTTTGAGCTCAATAGCCACAATGGCGAGGGAAAACAAACTTGCTTACAAAAACAAAGGGAAGAGGCCTATGGGGGAAGTAGATGAAAGATATGTCTCGGCGAAGCAGTGAAGAGAGGGAGGAGGAATGAGACGAATAGGGGGTAAATGCTGGAGAGAGGATTTATAATGGATAATAAGGACACAATATTTACCCCAGTAATCGTGACCTGGTAATGGGTGAAGTTCTGTACTCACCCATCACCCCCTGTAATTGGTATGGTGCAGGAATTTTATGTGAACGTGGCGGTGGCAAAAGAGGAGAATTTTGAAGGAACAATGCACAGGGCAAATAAGGTACACAAGACTTAGTACCGTATAGTAGAGAAATGATCAATGCCTACTTTGGCACACCCAACATCGATGATGGGTTAGCTCGGATTATTTGTGATTACCCGACAACTTGAGTGCAGGCAGTAGATGGGACGTAGCTGCACCTCCAGAGGTCCGGACTCTCGTCAAAGGCCAGGGCGTGGTTTCACTTCATCTGTACCCACCAAATTCCATCGTCGCATACCTCCATTGTTACTATTGACCAAGCATTTATATTATATGCCATCCTAAAAGGTGTGCCGATTCATATTGGGAGAATGAAGCTCAAGGCGATTGAAACAAATGCCATTAGTTCTATGGTTGTTTGAAACAGTCTAGCAAGCCTTAAATTTTTAATTCCACGCACCATCTTACCAATATAGCTATGTCATTAGTGCTGGGTATACACTTAGTCTTCACTCTTTGAATGGTGGTATACACTTAGTCTTCATTCTTTGATACTAGAACTAGTTTTGAATGAAGCTCAAGTGAAATAGAAAGAGATATAAATCCAAGGAGATGAATTAGGCCATGTTTGGACCGTTTGGGCCTTTGAAGCCAAACTATGTGTACTCAGTTACCCAAATATTTTGAGCCTAAGCAAACTATAAATTTTCAATCTAACCATTTTTCAAAACACCCCAATAGCCTACTTTTGTTTTTAACATTTTCTTGCAAGTCCCATCATTCAAATTGAATAATTGAATCAGGTTGGAGTTGAAACTCCTAAGGGGCAATGAGCGAAAGCAATTTGAAGGTGGTGAGTAAATAATTTTAAAAAAAAACACTGCAAATAAAGTTTTGTAAAGAAGTCAAACATCGAAAGAATGACTACCCAATGCATTCTCTACCGGGTCATTCTACAGATCCTGATTTCTCTCTGCTATAACTTATTCTTATTTTTTTAGTGTTTGTAAACTGTATACATATGTGCGAACCTACAATATTCAAAGACAAAAGAAATTTCAATCTCACACAATGAGTCGATAAATTAAGGAAATATCAAGACTCAACACATGACCAATCGACTAGAGGACCACGGCAACCAGAAAAAAATCGAACAATCAGTCTTCAACTACAAATGCACATGAGACTAAATATTCACACAAAATGTCAAGTGAAAGCACAAATGAATGTCGAAATTGACTCCAAAATCTCGTTGGCCATGCAGTCTAAGCTTAAGCAGAAATTGAAGCAAGGGATCAAATTAAAGATAGACACTAAAAATTGTTTTTAAATTCCTTTCTATTGTAAATTATACACAATAGTCTTGCGGGAAAAACGTTTAGTATCTAACACTTAGAAGTTTGGATATGCAACAGAACCTTTGGATTGTTGTCCTTGTCTATCAATTTTGCTCGATATCCCTGAAATAGAAGTTTATTTTTTAAAATATTTTGCATCATAAAAATGAGGAAATAGTCATATTTCCAGATTTCATAACCAAAAGAATAGTATTTTCTACCTCATGAACCTCATAAAAATCTTTAGTGATGGCTCCTCGAGAGATATGACAAAGCATTCTGTATTCCATCATAAGGCACTGATCAAGGTTTTGATGCCTACCTTCTCTTATCTATTGTAGCCACAAAATTTTCAACTTCAATAAGAATATAAAACTCATTTACATCTATGCTATTAACAAGAAAGAAAACTATATAGTTTTTTGCACAATTTTCTATATGATATATACCATGTAGATTCGTGCTTGATATCAGAAAAATTCTTATTTACCTAAACATAGTAATTAGCGTGAGCACCAGTCCCATGCCTAAAAGGGACCTCGAGCAAGTGCGACACCAGTAAGCTACTATAGATTGAGCAAACATGGATGTCAGAAAAAATGAAGAATTGTTGCACTTCTTTTATCTTCTTCAAAAGCCAAATTGTTTTATATTTCTTGGGTAAGTATGGCCACCATACTCAAGAAAAATTTCATTTCATTCAAGTCTCATTTATCAGATAAGCTAAAAAACAAGATTCACCTTCTGAGGGCATTGAATGAGAAAAATCATATTATATATTTCTGGAAACACGTAAAATCCAGAGAGAGCGAGAGAGAGCGAGAGAGAGCGAGAGAGAGAGAGAGAGAGAGAGAGAGAGAGAGAGAGAGAGAGAGAGAGAGAGAGAGAGAGAGAGAGAGAGAGAGAGAGAGAGAGAGAGAGAGAGAGAGAGAGAGAGAGAGAGAGAGAGAGAGAGAGAGAGAGAGAGAGAGAGAGAGAGAGAGAGAGAGAGAGAGAGAGAGAGAGAGAGAGAGAGAGAGAGAGAGAGAGAGAGAGAGAGAGAGAGAGAGAGAGAGAGAGAGAGAGAGAGAGAGAGAGAGAGAGAGAGAGAGAGAGAGAGAGAGAGAGAGAGAGAGAGAGAGAGAGAGAGAGAGAGAGAGAGAGAGAGAGAGAGAGAGAGAGAGAGAGAGAGAGAGAGAGAGAGAGAGAGAGAGAGAGAGAGAGAGAGAGAGAGAGAGAGAGAGAGAGAGAGAGAGAGAGAGAGAGAGAGAGAGAGAGAGAGAGAGAGAGAGAGAGAGAGAGAGAGAGAGAGAGAGAGAGAGAGAGAGAGAGAGAGAGAGAGAGAGAGAGAGAGAGAGAGAGAGAGAGAGAGAGAGAGAGAGAGAGAGAGAGAGAGAGAGAGAGAGAGAGAGAGAGAGAGAGAGAGAGAGAGAGAGAGAGAGAGAGAGAGAGAGAGAGAGAGAGAGAGAGAGAGAGAGAGAGAGAGAGAGAGAGAGAGAGAGAGAGAGAGAGAGAGAGAGAGAGAGAGAGAGAGAGAGAGAGAGAGAGAGAGAGAGAGAGAGAGAGAGAGAGAGAGAGAGAGAGAGAGAGAGAGAGAGAGAGAGAGAGAGAGAGAGAGAGAGAGAGAGAGAGAGAGAGAGAGAGAGAGAGAGAGAGAGAGAGAGAGAGAGAGAGAGAGAGAGAGAGAGAGAGAGAGAGAGAGAGAGAGAGAGAGAGAGAGAGAGAGAGAGAGAGAGAGAGAGAGAGAGAGAGAGAGAGAGAGAGAGAGAGAGAGAGAGAGAGAGAGAGAGAGAGAGAGAGAGAGAGAGAGAGAGAGAGAGAGAGAGAGAGAGAGAGAGAGAGAGAGAGAGAGAGAGAGAGAGAGAGAGAGAGAGAGAGAGAGAGAGAGAGAGAGAGAGAGAGAGAGAGAGAGAGAGAGAGAGAGAGAGAGAGAGAGAGAGAGAGAGAGAGAGAGAGAGAGAGAGAGAGAGAGAGAGAGAGAGAGAGAGAGAGAGAGAGAGAGAGAGAGAGAGAGAGAGAGAGAGAGAGAGAGAGAGAGAGAGAGAGAGAGAGAGAGAGAGAGAGAGAGAGAGAGAGAGAGAGAGAGAGAGAGAGAGAGAGAGAGAGAGAGAGAGAGAGAGAGAGAGAGAGAGAGAGAGAGAGAGAGAGAGAGAGAGAGAGAGAGAGAGAGAGAGAGAGAGAGAGAGAGAGAGAGAGAGAGAGAGAGAGAGAGAGAGAGAGAGAGAGAGAGAGAGAGAGAGAGAGAGAGAGAGAGAGAGAGAGAGAGAGAGAGAGAGAGAGAGAGAGAGAGAGAGAGAGAGAGAGAGAGAGAGAGAGAGAGAGAGAGAGAGAGAGAGAGAGAGAGAGAGAGAGAGAGAGAGAGAGAGAGAGAGAGAGAGAGAGAGAGAGAGAGAGAGAGAGAGAGAGAGAGAGAGAGAGAGAGAGAGAGAGAGAGAGAGAGAGAGAGAGAGAGAGAGAGAGAGAGAGAGAGAGAGAGAGAGAGAGAGAGAGAGAGAGAGAGAGAGAGAGAGAGAGAGAGAGAGAGAGAGAGAGAGAGAGAGAGAGAGAGAGAGAGAGAGAGAGAGAGAGAGAGAGAGAGAGAGAGAGAGAGAGAGAGAGAGAGAGAGAGAGAGAGAGAGAGAGAGAGAGAGAGAGAGAGAGAGAGAGAGAGAGAGAGAGAGAGAGAGAGAGAGAGAGAGAGAGAGAGAGAGAGAGAGAGAGAGAGAGAGAGAGAGAGAGAGAGAGAGAGAGAGAGAGAGAGAGAGAGAGAGAGAGAGAGAGAGAGAGAGAGAGAGAGAGAGAGAGAGAGAGAGAGAGAGAGAGAGAGAGAGAGAGAGAGAGAGAGAGAGAGAGAGAGAGAGAGAGAGAGAGAGAGAGAGAGAGAGAGAGAGAGAGAGAGAGAGAGAGAGAGAGAGAGAGAGAGAGAGAGAGAGAGAGAGAGAGAGAGAGAGAGAGAGAGAGAGAGAGAGAGAGAGAGAGAGAGAGAGAGAGAGAGAGAGAGAGAGAGAGAGAGAGAGAGAGAGAGAGAGAGAGAGAGAGAGAGAGAGAGAGAGAGAGAGAGAGAGAGAGAGAGAGAGAGAGAGAGAGAGAGAGAGAGAGAGAGAGAGAGAGAGAGAGAGAGAGAGAGAGAGAGAGAGAGAGAGAGAGAGAGAGAGAGAGAGAGAGAGAGAGAGAGAGAGAGAGAGAGAGAGAGAGAGAGAGAGAGAGAGAGAGAGAGAGAGAGAGAGAGAGAGAGTGCAAGGTCCCAGTCGGAGTTTAAAGAAGGGTGTTTCATGGATCATAGTCCTCATTAAGGTGAGAACAACCCAGAGTTGTTACAAAGTAATTTTCTTCTCTGTCCCCTCCATCGACTTCCTTCTTTTTGTTTTGAAATTATAGAGTTAGTTACAGAACAGAATACATAACTTCCTAACTGCTATACAGTCATGTATTGAAGCGCGAGTTTGGTTTTGGCTGACATGTAGATCTTCTATGTGCAGCAATACTGCCCTGTTGAGGAGGAAGCTTGTCCTCAAGCTTCAAATTCAGAAAATGTGTGAGCAGCAGCTCCTTATGATAGACCAAGAAGATCAAGCCGAACACCCAAGAACAATCCACAATATGATTGAGGATTTCAAAATTTCAAAAGCATTGTAGTTAATAAATGTAGTTAATTAATTAATAGTAGTTTTGTACATATGTGGTTCTTTACACGTTATGTATTTGGCCAAAAACAGAGATATTTGTAATTTAAGATATTCTTCTTATTCATCTCAATTGTATGAGTAATATATATAAGTACAAGTGTGTAGGAATTCAAGTCTGTTTAGGAGACTGATTCCGAAACTTAACAAAGAAGTAAAATCTGATTTACAACAATTACAATATACATAACAATCTTCCAAAGATAGACTTAGATTAGGATTGCTGAGCACATGTGGATTTTGGTGAAGGAGAGTTTCGGTATGAAGAATCTTCTAGAGAACCTGTATCTCTAAGATTCCCCCGCAAGGTTGGCGTTTTTGCAATAAAGCAAAGCTTGAGTAAAAACCGAGTGAACTGCCCACGAGACAACCCTTTGGTGAAGATGTCTGCAACTTGATCCTGAGTGGGAATCGCACTGATAATTGTCCATTGCATACTCTCTCTTGAACGAAGTGGTAATCAAGTTTGACTTGCTTAATTCGGCCAAGGAAAACTGGATTGGCGGCAATGTAAGTTGCAGATAAGTTGTCACACCATAGAACTGAGGGATCTCGGAGAAATATTCGAAGTTCACGAAATAGGTGAAGTACCCAAGAGATTTCAGATGCCGCAATTTTTAATGCTCTGTATTCGACCTCAGCACTAGAGCCTGCAATCGTTGGTTGCTTTTTGGAAGACCACAAAATAAGCGAGCCACCAAAGTACATACAAAATCCAGTGAATGATCTTCGATCATCAGGACAGCCACCCCAATCGGCATCTGAGAAAAGATCAATTCCAAAATTGTGAGCTGGTTGAATAAGAAAACCATGTTGGAGAGTACCTTTTAAATAACGCAAAATGGGTTTGATAGCTGACCAGTGTACATCAGTAGGTGCTTGCTGAAATTGACATGCTTGGTTAACCGCGTACTGAATGTTTGGTCTGGTGAGTATGAGATAATGAAGAGAACCAACAATAGATCTATATTCAGAGGCATCACCGAGTGGAGTTCCTTCATATTTTGACAGCTTGGAACCCTAACAAACTGGAGTCGAAACTGGCTTAATATCTGCAAGACCGAGTCGATGCAGTAAATCACTAGAATACTTAGACTAAGAAAGATGAATACCAGCCTTAGTTCGGACCACCTCACTGCCAAGAAAATAATGAAGAGGGGCATAATCTTTAATAGAGAATTCTGTCTGTAAGCAGAGAACAAGAGCAGTAATAGCAGAAGGAGAGCAGCCGGTGACAATAATGTCGTCAACATAGACCAGAATATAAATCACCTAATCGGCACTGTATCTACAAAGAAGAAAGGAATTGGCTTTGGATAAAATGAATCCAAGTTCAATCAGAAAAGATGTCAACCGATACTACCATGCTCGAGGACTCTGCTTGAGTCCATATAACGATTTTTGAAGAAGACACACATTGTGTGGACGAGAATCATCAACAAAACCCGGAGGCTGAACCATGTAGACCTCTTATGCCAATGCGCCATTAAGAAACACATTGCTGACGTCCAACTGCTTAGTAGCCCAATTTTTGCTGACTGCCAGAGTGAGAACCACTTGAATTGTTATAGGTTTAATAACCGGGCTGAATGTTTCAAAGTAATCTTGCCCTTCACGTTGATTGAACTCCTTCGCCACTAATCGAGCTTTGTATCTGTCAATACTACCGTCAGGTTTGGTCTTAGTTTGAAAGACCCACTTACAACCTATACCTCGTCACCCCTGTGGCAAAGAAACAAGTCTCCAAGTATGGTTAGATAATAAAGCATTAAATTCAGATTTCATGGCCTCACGCCATTCTGGATGCTTCATAGTCTGAGAGTAACAAGTAGGCTCCACAGGTGAAGGGGGAAGAACTGACGGATGACGTGTGGAGACATGTATCTTGGGTTTAAGGGACCCGGTCATAGAGCAAGTAGTCATAGGATGAGTGGCTAAGGGAGCAGTAGGATGACTAGTTTGGGTAGGTGGCTCAGAAATAGGTAAAGGGGAAAGTGGAGCCAGCGAGCATGAAGAGCTGGTCTCGGGTCTAGCAGGAGAAGAAGAAGGTGAAGACATAATAGTATTTGGGCAGGCAGAAGGAGACAGTGAGGGTGGTTGAGCAGAAGAGGTGAAGAGAGGTGAGGCGACTCGGGAGGAAGAAGGCAGTGGCAAGAGTTAAATTGGGGAACTCGGAAGAGATGGAGCTGTCGGTGTGGGAAGCAAGGCCACCTTGGAGAATGGAAAAGAAGTTTCATCGAAGATCACGCTGCCACTGATGTACACCCGACCTGTAGAAACATCAAGATACCTATAACCTTTATAATTAGGATGGTATCCAATAAAAACACATGGAACTGAACGATCTTCTAGCTTGTGAGAAGTGTAAGGGAGTAAGTGAGGATAACAAAGACAACCAAAA
>CM039665.1:15885394-15890394 GCA_022405105.1 Aristolochia contorta
CTAGAATCTTGATAATTTCTTCCTTAAATTCTTTTAAAATTATTTCTACAAGGAATTCAACGACTTTGTCATCTTGACCAGCGATAAAAAAGCCTCTTACTCTTTCTTCAAGTAAACGAATATCATTGGATGCTAAACCTTTAATCTAGTTGGAGACATTTCCTTCAAGGCTAGCAACTAAAATCCAGGTTTTTTTCATAAAATCTAAATCCGGGTGGCTAAGGAAATAAATTGTCATGCTGGTTTGCCATTTGTTGACTATTTCATAAATGTCAAAAATGCAATCAAGGTTTAGTCTAGATCCATCGGTATCTAGAGAGAGAGAAGGATCAAGTTTTGGTTTAAATAAATCAGTGTATTTATCTGATTTGGATTTTCTATCTGCTGTTTGTTTTTTAGTGTAATAATATTTTTTTAGAAAAGAAAGGAGAATCTTCAAATTCTTCTTTAACTTCTTTTCTATATATTTTATTTGTATTTCCTGCAAAATCTGGGTCTCCTACAAAATCTGTTGGACCACTAGAATATCCTGGGTTATTTTGGGTCATCTAGACTTCATAGGAATCTAAAAATTCTAATTTTCAGATTTTTAGTGAGATCTTCTCTTTTCCTTTTTCCAGAAGAGCTAAAGTTCTTTCTAACTTTTTATTTTCTTCACTTTCAAGGAGAATGTGAAATTCATCATCTCTACACCACTTAAAGCGAAGTTCAGATTTTTGAACTTTTAATGCCTCAAAACCACTTTCTAAAAAGAAAGACTTTTTGCTTTCTTTTCTTTCAGGAAGTTTTTCTAATACAAAATTGATTTTTTCTCTAAGTTTTTTTATTTTATTATCTTTTTGTTTTCCAAAGCGATAACCAAATTCTTCAATTTCAGATTGAAGTAGATTAATACTATTTTTTAAAGAAATTATATCTTCTTTTAAATCTTTTACTTCGGAAAATATTTCTTTTAAAGAGTAAGATATTGATTCCATTTAATCAAAAGAGATATTAGACCATTCATCATAATCGTAATCATTGTCATAATCATAATTAGAATCATATTCTTCTTCAAAAAACCAATCAAAGTAATCGGGTTCGATGTCATCGATTTCTTCACAAAGTATTTGGAAAATAATTTCTTGGCTCAATTTTTGAGGTAATTGATTAAGAGCAATCAAGGTTAGAAAATCTCTTTCATCTCCCATACTTTCATGTATTAACTCAGGAGTTAGATAAATAGAATATTCTTGATTTCGAAATTCCAATTGAAAAGTAGGAGATAGATTAAAATTCATAAAATATTGTCGAAACCTTAGTAATTATTTCAAATAAGTATTCCTTATATTATATCTCTGAAAACTTGGAACATAGAGAGATAATATTTTGGAATATTTTGTTCACGACTTTCCGCAATAACGTATTGTAAAGAAAGACGTATTGACATAGGAGGTAGAACCTTCCATACAGTCGTATTGTCTTTAACTTTACGTATTGTTAAAGGAAAATATCTGAACAAAATTTTATTTGAAAAGATTGGCCAAGGAAACATGGCTCTGATACCAATTGAAGGCATTGAGAAGACCTTGCCAGACATTGCTGAATCCAGCAAAACCCCAAACAAGGCAAGATGAATGAAAGCAGTGGTGGACCCGAAACTACTGAATCCAGTAGCAAGGAAGCCCCGACGAATGAACAAGAAGAAGAAATCTCTCTTCTACGTAATTTAAAACGAACTTTTACAGTAAACAATACAAAAGGAAATCTATGCTTCGGAGAAGAAGACTATTTGGACTTCGCCCGAAAAATCTACCAGTTCACAGACTCTCCAACCAGTTTCAAAAACAAGGAGAGATCTATTTACCCAAGAATCTCTTCTAAGGCGAAAGAAGATCCTTATTTCATCTACAAGTTAGTATCCTATGGATTCATGGATACTATTTACCCAGGTTAAGACCTCTTTGAGATTACTTGCCTCTTCGATGATCTTTTTTGAGAAACGGTTCAGCATGAATCAAAAGGTCAGTCTATTTACCTCAAGTTTTTATCCATTTTCCCGGAATGGGATTTTTCTAAACACCTTTCGGGATTTCATATCATTTCCATTGGATTCTGTGGAAAGATTACCTTCGAGATTGGAATACCACATCGGATTCCAAATCTGAACAAAAATTGGATTACTTCGAAAAAGGGCTCAAGGAATGAGAGCTTTAGCCTAGAGCATCAAAGTTTTGATGACTCAAAATAAAAGGACACTCGCCAAAGGAGACAACTGGATCCTTGTTACTGACGAAGGTGCAAATTATCAAGATAGATATCTTTCTGCATTCAGAGAATCTATTATAAATCATGAGTTTCCTTGTACTAAAGAAACTCAAAGAATTGCCTGTGAGTTACTCAAATGCGTGCATTCACAAAAGAAGAAGGTTACGATTAATTAATCCAGTCTGGTGGTCCATACCAGGATAAAAATGTAGTGGACATATGTAATAAGACGGTGGTCCCCATGTTTAAAAAAATTGGGTGCACAGTTGTTCCGGAATCTTCCCATTTAGCACAATCTCGCTTATAGAAATAGTGGACCACACCACTCAGATAAAAAGGAGTTCTCTGTTACGTACTCAATGACGTCATATATTCGATTCCTCGGATAAGGAGGAATCTTAATAAGTGAACTATGACGAAAGCTATGATGTCATAGATTCCTTTTCTCGCCTATATAACCCGAAGCCATTTCATTCTGAAGGCATCGGAAAATCAGGAGGAGAAAAGAAGAAGTTTGCTTGTGTGCTGGAGTGATCTTGAGTGTTCTTAAAGTTTCTTGAGTGAGTTTTAATATTTCAGTCTGCAATCTTATAAGATCTCGAGTGATTTTCAATAAATTTGGAGTAGACCTTAGTTAGGGCTACTATTTTCTTTTGAGAGTTTTTCTTGAATCGAATTTGTTGAAGTTGAAAGATTAGAAAATTTTAGGGTGAGTGAAGAAGAAAAGAGAGAAAAGCATTCTGAAGTTATCCACATAGGAAGGAGTCATAGTTCAGTGAGCCTGAGAGAAGAGTCCTGAAGAAAAGAAGGAATTAGAGAAAGCCGTAAGCCGATAAATATGAGAAAAAGTACCGCTGAGGCAGGTGGCCGTTTAGGGAAAAATATCCGAATAATTCGGTAAAGGCGCTAAGTATTTATTTGACTGGTTCTTCTGAAGGTGTCTTTGAAGCTCTCGTGAAAATCGTTATGATACGATGCAACTCCTAAGATGACCAGGATAATTAGCGGTATGTCTTTCTATTACTATAAAGTCTCTTTTAATCTCTCGATTCTCTGCTTATTCCTTTCTGTTTAGAAAAACATATTGGAAGAAAATAGTTTGCCCTATTTTAAACCATATTTTTGAAAAACCTGATCTTAAATTTGTCATGATGGATAAATTAAAAATTTATAAAACTCTTGTCGGAAGTTTTCCGGTAGTAAGAATTTCAAAAATAAAGTTGCATTATTTGATAAAGAATTTGCCAAAGAAAATATTTGGGAAAAATGTTATCGTGAACATATTATTTATCCTTCTCAAAAGGAGTGTGATGAACGAAGAAGTAATTTTATTTGGCGTTCAAATAACCTTCCGAAAAAATGTTAAACTACCTAAAGATTTTTATCTTTGCCTTCTACCCAAAGATTTTTAATTATTAATTATTTATCTTTACCCAAAGATTTTCAAAATTTGATTGTAAATCAGGATTCTGGCAAATCAAAATGGAAGAAAAGTCTATTCCCTTAACTCCCTTTTCCACCCCTCAAGGTCATTATAAATGGTTAGTAATGCCCTTTGGCCTGAAAAATGCTCCTCAAATTTATCGACAAAGAATGGATTCTATCTTTGGTAAATATCATTACTTTATTCTTGTTTATGTAGTTGATATCCTGATTTGTTCTTCAAATTTAAAAGATCATCTTTCTCATCAAAGCATTTTTTCTAAATTATGTATTGAAAATGGGATTTGTCCTTCTGAAAAGAAAGCAATTTTAAATAAATCTCAAATAGAATTCCTTGGATTTCATATTTCTTCTAATGGAAATCAATTGCATACTCATATTTCAAAAAGATTTTAACCTTTTCAGACATTATGGAAAATAAGAAACAAATTCAACAATTTTTAGGATGTTTGAACTATGCTTCAAGATTTATTGATAACTATAAGAAATTTACACATCCGATTTCTAAACTATTAAGACAATCCTGTACTTCTGGATGGACTTCTGGATGGACTTCTGAACACACTGAATGTGTTAAACAAATTAAACAGATTTGTGCCAATCTCCCTTTATTAGAGTTACCTTCTGATTCTGATAAATTAATTTTACAATGTGATGCGTCTGATGAATATTGGGATGATATTCTAAAAACAGATTTAAATAAAATTTGCAGATATGCTTATGGAAGTTTTAATTCTGCTGAAATTAATTATACTATACATGAAAAAGAATTACTTGCTATTATTAGAGGAATAAAGAAATTTTCTTTATTTCTTTATGGCAAAAGATTTTCGGTTTTAACTGATAATTCTGCTATTAAAAGATTAATTGAGAAAAAATCCTTGAACGAACCTCAGTTTAGAAGGTTAAATCGTTGGCAAACTTTTCTTTCTATGTATGAATTTGATATTCATCATATCAAAGGGAAAGATAATATTTTTAGCTGATTTCCTAACAAGAAATGTGCTTCTTCTACAGTATAATTGATGCATGAAGGATTTTCCCACAATCAGGGTTCTGTCCTACTAAAAAGGGTTTCGTCCCACTAAGTCTAATCAGTCTTAAGCTAATTACAGAGTCCTTTGGACTATAAAAGGGAATTTTCCCACAGTTTCACAAAACTATAATTGTGACAGCACCGTCTTTCGGACAATAAAAGAGAATTATCTCACAGTCTCACAAACCATAATTGTGACAGTAAGTTTCTATTGTTCTTTAAAAACAATAACAGAATTAATATCACAAAATTCGAACTGGGAATTCTAAGAGAA